>JAGFVP010000152.1:0-71207 GCA_021031095.1 Bathelium albidoporum
CCCTGCCGCACTCGTCTTTACCCCCCCGCCCCCCATCACGGCCCCGTCGAAACTACACATTACCTGCCCATCCGCATCAAACGCGCCACCACCGGGCCCCAGCATGCCATAACTGCGCTCGAGCCCCCTACCGCGCGTGGGACAAGCGAAACCAAGACTCGCCGGACACGCGCGCACGAGCTCATAGCAATAGTCGGCGCACGGCAGCAGCTCATTATAGGGCCCCGGCTGGATGCCATTATCAATGCCGCAAGTAGTCGGGAAGCCGTTGGCGTCGTAAGGCGGAGGCAAGGGGTTCGCGGCGGAGAGGTTGGCGCCGCAGGCGGCGAGAGCGTTGCGCGAGGCGTTGGCGGAGAGGGCGTTGGCGAGGGATTGGTTAGTGAAGGGGAAGGCGGCGGGCGCGGAGGACATAGGCACGTAGGTGGTGGGGTCGAGGATGGCGGCGGGGATGGTGGCGTTGGCGCCTTGGACGGGGCTGGCGAAGTTGTTGAGCGGGTTGGGAAAGGCGAAGTGGGAGCCCGGGTTGACGTTGCGCGGTTGTAGGTAGGGCGAGGGCGGGGCGCTGAAGTCGGTGCAGCGCGGGATGGTGACGGCGCATAGCCAGTCGCGGTAGGCGGTTCGGCAGTTATCGCAGGTGCGTGCGAGCGAGTACTGCGCAGTCTGCGTGGTGTTGCAGGGGATCTGGGCGAGGGAGTAGGTGAAGTTTTGGAGGAGGGCAGCGGCAGCGTCGTCGTAGAGGGCCATGAGGCCGGGCGTGTCGAGAAGGTACTGGGGCGAGGTAGGCACGGCATGGGCGAGGTTGGGGCAGGTCGTGAGATTAAAGAGAAGCTGGCAGTTGCCGTCTGAGGATAGTTTTGAGTCACGAGGGGTCATTTCAGGAAAAAGATGTGAAGACATACCGGATTTGGTGGTGAAGTTCATAAATCGCCACACCTGACCTCCGCCGTTGACCACGCCCTTGCCGGATCGAGTCGAGTTGCCGTTCATGGCCATGACGCCCCAATAGGTCGAGCTCCCATTGAGATTGTTCAGATAAAACTGCTGCTTCGGCTCTGGACCACTTCCCCATGTCCCCACTGGCTTGGTCGTCATGCTCGAAACCAATTGCCCCGATTCAGCAGCATCGGGTTGAATTTGAGCGTACTTTTGGAGTCCACAGTAGGAGTATCGAATGCCATCAATGGAAGAATCATTGATGTTGTGCGCGAAAAGAGTAAAAGGTGGAGGCCACATGCTCATCCATTCCTGCCAAGATGCATTACCGAATCCTTCATTGGTTAAGTTATTCGAGACAAAAAGAGCAGAATTGCTATCCGTATCGAGCAACAGAAGCGATTGGCTATCGCTGTAAGAATGGTAAAAGCCATCAATGGATGCAGCTAACTGATAACTCCATTCACTTGTCACTGAACTTGGCTCGTTTGGTGCCTGAACCGCCATGTAGATATCCCCGGTTCCCGTAAAATTGGCGCTTCCCCATCCTTCTGTGAGGGGAATGGTATACAAATGATTGGTAGGGCTGGGATTTGGTGTGGTCGACACGTAAAGTGTGAGCTGAGGTGGAGGAGAGCCGTTGCTGGAAGGAGGCTGCGAACATGTTGTTATTGAAATGAAAACTTTGCGCGATTCAACTGAAGTTGCCTGACTTGTCCACTCGGCATTTCGTGGTGAGGCGACCTGAGCTAGCCCGCTCCCATTATCAACCTGATTACCGCTTCCAGTGAACATTGGTGACGGAAAGCCAATCCCCTTATCCCCGGCTGGACCGAATATCGTAGAATTTGAAAACTTGTATTGCTTCAATGCACCAGGCTCAATGGTGGCCTCGGCAGGCACGTTATTGTCGAGAGCAAAGGCATCATCCTGTCTTTTTTCCCGTCTAGTCCTTAGTTCCTCCTCATCAATCAGGTCGTATCCTGCCTTGTTGTCATCTTCTCCCCAATGGACTTCATTGACAACCAAATGCTTGGGTAACCGGTGATGATTGTGGTCTTGGTTCTGTATTGAGTCGAGTTCGGCAGCGTAAGCAAAGTGTGGGTTTGAAAGCATATAGTATATGACTAGAATGATGATCGAGGCGAGCATGGATGCCGCAAAGCGCGATTGCAAGGGAGTCAGCTTCGGGAAGCGCATGTCGACAGTGAAATGAGCGTGGTGGCGCTTGCGCATGCAGCGCAGGAGCGCTCACGGGAAGATGGAGCCAATGTGACGAGAGTTTCACTGCCGGTACATGTGGGTGCGTTCTGTGATGGAGGAGTCTGTGCGGAGAAAGTCACTTCGGAAGGGTCAAGGTGTGTGTAATGCGGTGGTTGAGCACGGTTGGAGGTAAGTGAGCGGAATCTTTTGGTGGCAGTGGCACGGCGCCCAAGTTTGGGAGTCGTCATGCCGCACCTTCACAGCACATGCACGCCGATCCAAAGCTTGACCACCGCCCTGAAACACGGGTGGCTTGGAAGCCTCGGGGACAGTTTGAGCACCTTCTACTTTTTGCCAATCATACGCACATGAAGCTTTGGTGATTTTGGTGCTATCTACCCAGTGTTATGGACAGACGCCAGCTGGTTTTCTCTGTCCAGCCATGCATATATGCAACGCTTTGCCGATGCCATGCTCAAAGGACGTTGCCACTCCTTTCTCCTTACTCCCCGAACTCCGATGCTAGCACGCGCCGAGATGTCCAGTACTATAGTGTACACGAAAAACCGGAAAGACTAGCCAGGCAGCGTGCACGACATACCCAGCGAGAGATTCCGAACGATTACATCATCGACATGAGGCCCTGGTTAGCATACGCCTGACAACATATGTTAGCTTGAGGACCTTTGTCAGAACGGTGCCGGTCAACTAACCATCGGCTTGATGTTGGGATGTGGAACAGCATCAAATTTGTGAAATTCGAGTTTGTACTCGGGTCCGATGTTGATGTACGCCCCCTTGTTCTCCGTTGTATCGCAATATTTTGGCGCCGAAAAGACTGCAGAGGTCGTGATCAGTAGTCGTCTTTCTCTCCTCATGCCCTTATACATGGCTTCGGGGCCATGCCACTTACCAGTGATACACTTTCCACCATGTTCAACCTCATACCCCTCCATCCGAACCTCGTGACTTCGAATCACCGCCTCCAACCCATTTGCCTCGCAGAACCTGTTCGTCACATCCGGACCAAACTGCAGCCCCACCCCACGCTTACTCGGTCCCCGTCCTGGCTGAGGTTGCGGATCTGTCCAGAGCATCTCCATCATCAGCCCGCTCTGACCCGGCTGACGTTGCTGGTGGCGATCGAGCTTGCGGATGTCGTCCAGGGTGGTCTTGTCGTCCGAGAAGAGGCCGCCGTGCAGGGTGAGGAAGCGCTTGCCAATCAGAGTGGCAAGTGGCAAGGCGCTGAAACTCTCCGAGAAGAGCTTGAAGACGCGCTCGGTGTACTTAGCCTTGCACTCGCCCTCGAAGCCGTACATGCGATTCATGTCATCCGTCTCGTGGTTACCGCGATTTAGCCAGAAGCGTGTCGGGTATAGCCACTTGTATGCATACAGCGTGAGCGCAATTTCGGTGGACCACGAGCCGCGGTCGACAAAGTCCCCGTTGAACAGGTAGGAGTGAGTGGCACTCGGCGACCCATTGAGCCGGAAGATTTCCATGAGGTCGAAAAATTGGCCATGCGTGTCACCACAAACAGTCAACTGCTGGCCTTTCTCCAGCTCCACTTCGGGCATGGTGGGCTCGTTATATACGATCTCCTTGACTGCAAGAATGATCTGGAAGACGTATTTGCGGTGAATCTTCTTTCCGTCCTTGAAGCGTTGCAACATATCGTTGACGAACTCTTCCGTCATCTCGCCCTCCAAACGCACGCCATCATACGACGCTTCAACTTCCATGCTGTCAAGATCGAGGCCCTCGGCCGCTGAGGGAGCATCGGCGACTTCGATGGCCTTGATAAAAGCATCGCGCTTGACTGTCTTTTGGCAGGCGTCGCATTGCGCCTTGGCTATTCGGTCGCCAGGGATTTTCTTGACCACTATCTTCCAATCCCGCAATGCATCATCATGTTTGAGGATGGCGGTGTTTGCGACTGCGCGTCTGTAATATGCCTGGCGGGCGATATCAGTTTGACGTCCAATGCACGAGATCGAACGAACAAACCTTGACGAAATTTGGATCGAGTTCTAATGCTTTAGTCGCGTCTGCAATAGCAAAGCCATACGCCTCTAGCTTGATATTTGCCTTTTGACCGCCAAGGTTAGCTCGAGCCCTTGAATGCAATACGGAGATTTGCACACCTGAGCCCGATTACTGTAAAAAGATGCCTCCTTGTCATTGAGATTAATTGCTTGTGTATAATACTCGAGCGCCGTCGGCCAGTCTCTTTCCTTAACGGCCTGGTTGCCCTTTTCCTTGAGCGCAACCGCCTCCTCTACCACAGACATGGCGACTTAGCGGTATACCTAAGTACCCGACGAAACTGAAGCAAGTGAGGCAAAGTGCTGTGCAGATTCCAGGAACAAGCAGAGCGACAGTCGAAGCACTAGAGCGAGTGCGAGTCGAGCTGACAAAAGAAGGACAGGAGGGAGTGTCGCGTGCGGGCGTGCGACTCGGGCGAACAGGCAAATGGGTTGGGAGTGACGGGGAACGATGTTTCAATGACGGCAGACGAGTCAAATTTCCTACGCCAAAAAAAAGTCCGAGCCCACTTCCGTTCTCTTTACCTTACTCACTTTTGACCACACCTCAGAAGTCAATCGACATACTTACATTCGATTTCTCCTTCTACCACAACCCTTCCTCCGACCCATCTCAACCACCTCCCATCGCCCTCAGCCTCTCCACGCCCTGTCGCCCTCTCTCTCACTTCTCCCCAACCCCGCCAAACAAAGCCACCCAACCCCAGAATGTCCGCCGCCCCGACCGCCTACGTCGCGCCCTCGCAGCACCGCGCCCTGCGCGCCTGCATGGTGTGCTCCATCGTGCAGACGCAGCAGAGCTTTATGCGCGCCGGGTGCCCGAACTGCGACGAGTTCCTGCAGCTGGCCGGCTCCGCGGACGCGATCCAGGACTGCACCTCGCAGGTCTTCGAGGGGCTGATCACGCTGGCCGAGCCGGCGGCCAGCTGGGTGGCCAAGTGGCAGCGGCTCGAGGGCTACGTGCCGGGCGTGTATGCGACCAAGGTGACGGGCTTGCTCCCGGAGGAGGTGGTGGGCGCGGTGGAGGAGGCCGGGGTCAAGTACATCCCGTAAGTGGACCAGCTAGATGGGGGTTTTGCAGGCTTTTGGCCCTGTGGAGGTATATGGGATGGGAACGCTAATGCGGTGTAGGCGAGATGGAAGCGCGGCGAATGAGGAAGCGTGAAGGGGGATGGGCGATTGGTGGTTGCTTCTTGGATTCATGCATTTCACGGTAGCGCTGGAGCAGGACGAGGGGATTGAGCTTTCCCAGGGCACTGGTATTTGGCGCTGGGAGTCTTTTTTTTTTTTGACTATTCCACGAGGAATTGAATGGATTATTTGGAATCAGGAGGAGCATACCATCAGAAAACAGATTGCGCGAATCACATTTGTGGGTGACATAGCCTGAAGTCTAAATATGGAAGATTTACACAGGATACTCTATCAAACGAAAGTTGAGAGAACATCCCAACAGGACCGTCAACTCTTTTTCAAAGAGCGCTCCCGTGCGAACATCATGTCTAGTGCGAAAAAAGTATCGTGAGGGCTTCCAGGTGCTTGATTCCCAACCACAGATTTCCCTATACAAAAGACAACGCCCGCTGAATGCATATTTACAAGAACACATGAAACGCTACTCTCGGTCTTTTTTACACGGCGAGAGCACCGAGGAGGAAGCTGGCGCCCACAATGCCCAAAATCGTCAATACCGAGCCAGCCTGGACGGCGGGTGCTGCACCTTGTGCGTTTGGCCCATCAGTTATATGGGGTACGCCGCCGGTTCTTGCGCCGCCAGCACCGACATTGGCTGTGCTCATCGCATTGGACACCAATGATGCATCGGGCACCGAGGAGTTGGTAATCTCCATGATGTTGGTGGTGCTGGCATTGAAGTTGGTTTGAGCGAGGGAGATCTCATTTCTGTGCAGGTCGTACACGACGTATGCGGATCGCAGGAACGTGTCGCCTAGCACTGGGGTGGAGTCATCAGCGGGGCCGATGCCTGGAAAAGTCAGTCAGTAAATGATCAAGTTTTGCCATTGCGTGATGAATATACCAAGAATGCACTCAGGATTGTTGTTCTGGTCATAACCCGCAAGGATGACGAGTTCTGACAAGCCAACACTGATGCTCGGGGATGAAAAGGTAAAGACCAATGAGTCGTCACTGTTGGCCAGGTTGCAGTCGACAAAAGCGGCGCCTTGACTCTCATCATAGTCTGCATTGTAGTGATTGTAGATAGTCTGCGTAACGTCATTTGGAAGGTACGACAGACTGCTCCCCGAATCTAGCAAGACTGGAATATCTTGGTTCGAAGCAAGCGTGGCGGCGGTACCCTTGTTGCCGACAGCGGTCAGGACAATGATAAACTCTGCATAAGTGTCGTCCTCTTGAACAATGGGCACGGTCTCGAGCGAGCCATGGTACTGGTCGGTGTCGACACCACCAAAAAGGATGTTGCCCGTATTAGCATTAAGGTCGTTCAGCCAGAGACTATAAGCATTTGTATTGATCAGGCCTTGCTGGACCATGAGCGCTGGCGTATTAGCGTATGGTTGGGCGTTTGCTCTATTGACGGCGACTTCATTGACTTCATAGCCAATTCCAAGGATGCCCTCGGAAGATGTTGACGTGTTTCCCAGGCCAAGCTGTAGACCTAGAAGCGTCACCCCACCTATGCTGAGTGTATCTGTGCCGTACGCCCCAGCTGAACCGGAACCGTCAACATAAGAAATGTTGAAGTCGTTGTTGAGGAAGTTCCATGACGATGAGGATGAGGGATCAAATGTTCCAGATTGGCCGCACTGATCTTCTTGCTCTTCGCAGATTTGGGAGCTGGCGACATTGGTCCACAGATCACTGCTCCCTGTATCAATGTGTAGCCTCAGTTGTTGTCCTGGCGTTCCCAGGGAGACGTTTGCGAAGTAGAGCGTCAAATCGTTGTCGAGGTTTTCTGAGACGGTCTTGGAACTTTGTCGTCGCCGTAATCGGTCTCGTGCTAGCGTGTTCGGGACTCGCTTTCGTTCTATTGGGGCATTTATGACTGCTGGATTCTACAAGCTATTAGCATTGTCGAAACAGGTGAGAACTTATGAGTATTATCAAGCGAAGCCATCGAGCAAGTCCGCAGCGAATTTATTTTAATGGAACGATACAGGCAAACAATCCTTCCACAATTTAAACAAATGTGACAATTGATATGTAATCTTACCTCTCGCTTTACAAGATTGATCGCATCAGCACACGAAAGCAAGCCTGCTAGCAAGGCGACTGCTGTAGCGGCCTTCATAGCGTCCTTGAATGGGAGCCGAGGAACGGTTCGTGATACAATGAACCCGATTTCGCCAAACAAAACAGTTCTGCACGGGACTGGCCTGAAGACCTGATTCAACTGTTGAAACAGGAACAGAGAGAGAAAACGGAGCACGCAAAAGCCAGGAGAGGTGGAGGGATGAGTGAGAGACTAGGATATCATAGGAGATAGTGAAGGGGTCGAAGGGGTTGAAGCAGGAAATGTATGACGCGGCAAGCCTCGTGGCTGAGCGGCTCTAGCCGGGGGAGACGGCACACGCAAGTGAGAGGAAGGCAGGAAGGCAAAGAAAGACAAATCCTGTCGGGAAGGCGCGGAGACCGTCAAAAGGATAGGAACGGACCTAAGAGCTTCTGGTGGCTGGGCGTGAGCAAGACAGCACAGTACGAGTGCACCAGCGACTGGGATGAGGTCATTCGCCCGGTCAGAAGAACTCTTGGCGCTGGGCACTTTGGATGGGAGGCGCCGAAGAGCTCAAGCGGTTACGCAAGTCAGTGGCGCCGGGGGGCGCATTAGGCGTCGTCACCGCTTGGAGCTGCCGATCGACAGGCCCCGCGGCAAAGCGCTCCAGCAATCGGAATCATGTTACCGAGTGCTTTGGGCTGTGTGATCAAAGGATCCGGCTTGGATGAGATAGGCTCTTTGTCTTGTATGAAGATGTAGTTGGTATAGACAAGCTGGGACTGAGGTACCCGAACAAAGACACTTCGCCTCCGACCTCATCTCATTTGTCAGTTGCGGAGAGAACCGATCCATCTCGGCGACGGGTTGAACGAACGATTGGGTGAAGGCTAGCAGACGAGCTATTTATGGTTACCAGTCAAACAGGGAGCAAACGCTTCCGAAACCTGCACAACCAAGCGTCTAATGATACGAACGCTCGAACAGAGCAAGCCAGTAACTGCCCGGCTGCCTCTTTTTCCCCAAGGATCACGTCACCCCGTGTTTTCATGCTTGCGCTGAAGAAGTTCGTTTTGCTTACCTAAGGTATCTATGGAAACCCTGGTTGAAAGCTCCATTTTTGAAAGACTTGCCCAAAAAGGACATATGGTCAGTCCTGTGATGTCTCCTTCAGACCTCAGACCGGTACGCACAAAAATAAAAGTTTTGCCTGAAATATTTCATAACCTCATTCGTCCCGAGTTCAAAAGATGCTCGGGTTCTCCAAATCTCATGAGCCAATAATCTTCTTAGCCGCTGCCCGGTCTCCTGAATGGATGCGCCTCCGTGTTGAATACCCACTCATCCAGACTCACCAAATCTGTCTCGCTAAATGCCAAATAAAAATACTTGAGCGTCTCCGCCGTCCAAAAGCTCTCCATGCTATCCAACCGTCTTGGCCGCGCCTCTCGCACCGTCACGTCTGCAAGCGCAGCATTCGCCAGCTCTGTTGCCGTCGCGTTGTTGATTGCCTGAAACATATCCCACGCCGAGTCCAACAGATCCAGCCGCCCAGACGTGCGATACAGTATAAACACAGATTCGATTGCCTCCGGACGCAGGATATAGCGGCGGTCCGACACGCTCACGAACCCGGGGGGCAGTCGCGGGTCAAACGCCTTCATATTGGCGGGCGTAGGATCACGTCCCTCATGCTCGAGCACGGCAACGCGCCAGGTGGTCTCATTCCAAGCGCAGCGGTCATCCATCCGCGCCGGATTGACGCGCGGACAGGGCAGCAGCTCGGCGATTTCGGGCATGATTCCCAGCGGAAATGAGCGGTAGGAGAAGATGCAGCCGTCAGTGAGCTGGTTGGCGACGCGGAGGTGGTCGGCGCGGCTGAAAAGCCTGCCACCTAGCGCGAACATGCCGCCCGCGTAGCAGCCAAGGTGCTGGCTCTGGGGCTCGTGCCGCTCGCGTATTGGGCTTGACACGCGCGCATTACCCGCGATGAGGATGTCGTCGTCGCCGGGTATCATAGGTCGAAAGATGACACTCTCGAGCGCCGTCTTCATGCTATCTTCGTAGAGTCGTTGGTACATGCTATCGACGCCGCCAAGCAGAGCGTGCATTTTGGGTAGGTACTCGTAGAGCGAGTCTGCCATGGCACTGAGCGTGAACCACGTATCCTGAGTAAAGTCGGCGTCGCGGGCATTTACCGTCACCGGCCACATGCCAGGAAGCCTGGTTGCGCGCTGCTGCTTGGCAAAGACCTTCATAATCCTCTGGGTAGCATCGAACCATTTGGAGTCCCCGGTGATTTGAGACAAGCGTGTAAATTCCATGGTCAAGGAACCAATCTCTGCGACCAGGACCTGTTCTGGTGCTTCTTGTCGGTTGCCCTTTGCGGCATTGTGGAGCTGCCATCTCGTGATGGGCATACGATTCGGGGTATCGAAAGCTACATAGACCATTTCGCCAACTTCAATGGCTTTTTGACGCAGTATTTGCTCACCGCTAAGATCATAGGCTGCTAAGAAGCCCCCCAAATACCGAATAGTAGTTTCAAAAACATTAATCTCATCCATTGCTGATGTGGTAAAGTCGATCTTGCCGACTGCTTCAACAGCGTCATAGAATTCTCCCTTCATACCCATGATCCAAAGAGTATCCAGAGAATCGACCAACGTAGCCGCCCACCCTCCAAATGTGTTTTTGTAACCCCCCGAAACGGGAGCCAATTCATCCTTCATCCACGCGCGCTTCTTGTATGATGCCCAGCATTTCTCAAAAACTTTCTTGACTTCCTTTCTTCGCTCCTCCTGCTTTGATGCATGTTCTGCCGTCTCAATCCCAAAGCTATATTGCACAGGAGGCATGCGCTGGGGCGCATCGGTAGGCAAAGACAACACCGATTGCGCTGGGTATTTAGAAGGAATCGTCTCCCACTTAACAGAGCCATGTTTGGCTTTGGGAAGACCGAAACTCGAGGCTGAGTCGCTGGCAACCAACGGATTGTAGTAAAGGAAGATGTATAAAAAAGCGGCGGTAGTCAGAATATATGAAATCCATCGTGTCAAGCGTGGAATCATGATTGTCCAAGCAAATAGAAAGTCAACCAGAATCTAGCGACAGCATCGGAATATGCTGCGGAGTATGGGCATGGTGGGTACGGACGTGGATATCTTGCAAAGTGGGAACCATGTTGTTCAAGGCGCGCCGGGAATCTTTTGCATCACATAAGAAGCTCTCTCATTGGTCAGGGGTCTGCCATGAGTCGCATCAGTCGCGGGATCTGATTAGCAAGACTGTCCAGTCTCAAAGTTGTATGAAGCTCTGCAGGGGAATACGGCTGGTGTGTTTCCGGAAGCACTCGGCCGGCATGTGTTGTAAAGTGTAGGAAGTGAGCCTTGGCAACATTACCTTATTGGTGCATTTATTCTTCGAGATGTTACGGATTTTTCTGATTGGCTGTCGCTCACGTGCTCACGCGATATACTCAACGCGTCCTTCACCACGTCCCTAGGAATTACGCAAACCCCACGTCTTGAGCAGAATCTTAGGTCCCTTTGCGCTGCTGTTAGTCGCCAGTCATGGTTCAAGCAGAATCATCTACAAGTGCAGCACGGAACGGGACCAAGCCTCATCCTAGTGTTGCTGGAGCCAATTACGACCTACCATGGTGAGTCCCCATCTACTTGCGCAAATACCAGACATTAACATTCAAGCCAGGGTTGAGAAGTATAGACCAGTCTTTCTCGACGACATTGTCGGTAACACTGAAACCATCGACCGCCTCAAGATCATTGCCAAGGATGGCAACCTCCCCCACGTTATCATCTCCGGTATGCCCGGCATCGGCAAAACCACCTCCATCCTGTGCCTTGCACGCCAAATGCTGGGCGACGCCTACAAAGAAGCTGTGCTCGAGCTCAACGCCAGTGACGAACGTGGTATTGATGTGGTGCGAAATCGGATCAAAGGTTTTGCCCAGAAAAAAGTCACGCTTCCCCCTGGCATGCAGAAGATCGTCATTCTGGACGAGGCCGACAGCATGACGTCCGGCGCGCAACAGGCGCTGCGCCGGACAATGGAAATCTACTCGGGCACAACACGCTTCGCCTTTGCGTGCAACCAGTCAAACAAGATTATCGAGCCGATCCAATCACGATGTGCAATCCTACGCTATGCGCGTCTGACGGACGGCCAGATTGTTAAGCGGCTAATGCAGGTCTGTGAGGCGGAAAAGGTGGAGCATTCTGAAGATGGGATCGCAGCGCTCGTATTCTCGGCGGAAGGGGACATGAGGCAAGCAATCAATAACCTTCAGAGTACATGGGCAGGGTTTGGATTTGTCAATGGTGATAATGTGTTTAAGGTGGTAGATCAACCGCATCCCATCAAAGTACAGGCGATGATCAAATCATGCCAAGAGTGCAAGATTGACGAGGCCCTGGATTCATTAAAAGAATTGTGGTGCGTATTACCTGATCGAGCCTTGTGCCTGACTATCGTCGTCTAATTGATTTCTAGGGACCTTGGCTACTCTTCTCATGATATTATCAGTACCATGTTCAGGGTCACAAAGACGATACCATCATTATCCGAACATTCAAAGCTCGAATTCATACGGGTATGCTCCATTTTACACTTCTGTTTTGGGGACAGCTAACACCAAACTCCAGGAAATCGGCTTCACTCACATGCGGATATTGGATGGTGTTCAGACCTTCTTACAGCTCTCGGGCTGTGTAGCAAGGCTCTGCAAAATAAATATGAAGCCAGGCCTGTTTATCATACCAAACAGATGACCAGGGCGCTACCTGAGGTCCAGATACGGGATCTTGTGTCCACGCTCAACCTCATTCTTCCAGACCCCTGTGTCGACCGGCAGACTTCGATTTTCCCAAGCAGGCAGCTTGTTTCTTCGGGTCAGCAATCGTCTTTACCAAGCATCACTCCGGAGCATAGCATACAGCTGGCGTTCAGGCGTATCTGACCAAGAACACCAACTGCCTTTGACCCTGAGCTTGTACATATACTTTGCTCTTGCGGCGGTGCTCACTCAAAAATATATTCTTAGTGCTTTCCCGCTTCCCGTCGAAATTGCCGTGCGCTCATCCGCATCGTTTGGTCGTGCAATGTATTGTGCTTATGTGCACAATTATCTTGCCAGTAATTCCTCTAGAGTTATTTGATTGATTGAAGTCGATCCTCTTACCCAGCGTCGCCATTGCCCTCGCTATTGTGAAACAACTTTTGAGCCTCGTTTTTCCCACTTACGAGACCAGGTAACCAATTTCCCGTATCTAAAATCCTCCATCCCAACATGCTGCCTTCCTCCCGACCCCCTCGGCCAACCCATGCACCGAGTGCTGCCACAACGGCATTTCCATCCTCAAAAGGCACTCTGATCCACGCGTCATTTGACCCATTCACAATCCCGGAGTGCTTCAAAATATCTACTGGGATCGCAGAGCCAGTCAGGCCGAGAAAGGAAGACAGAGCAGCAGTAAGATGAGTGCGGACTGTCAATGCGTCGAGCTCTGTTGCCTTCTGTTGGGACGAGAGAGCGGTGTCGCTGCGCCCATGTGTAGGTAATGAGGTGGACGATACAAGGGAAAGATGCAGATACGTATATTGCGGTTGGGATATAGTTAGGGTTGTATGGGTCTTGTAAGCGGAGGAATGGTGGTTCTTGCGCCGTTTCTTGGACCCGGAGCTGGACGCACTAGATGTGGGTACCTTTGGGTCGTTCTCGTGTGCCGACATTGAAAGGAGATCTCTAGCAGAACTGAGCTTGGAGGCGGAAGAGGAAGACGCGTGTCGACGCGCGTGGAAAGCGTGGGGAAGTTACTCCGTAGAAAGGCGTACATCCACAGTGAAGCTTGATTCTACCAACATTCTCTACGTTGATCCTCAGCACACAGGATTGGACATACAATGTGCATTTAACGTACGGAGAATGTGAAGAATTGAATGCATTACCGGACGGAACAGTCTATCCCATAAATTAGTCCTTTTATTGATTCCTGTAGCTCCTAGCGTAATCCACAATTAGGGTCTTGTCAATATCGCAGCCCGGGATGAGTAACTTTATTCGTTTCTTCCTCTTTATGCCCTTTTCAACCCCGACAACTCTGATAGATGGTCCATAAAGTCTTCCGCGGGTACACATATCTGCAAAATTACCAAGGTCCATTTTAAGTAGGCTTGTACAGAGCTTATGGTCACGGGGAAAGAAACGGTTGTTGCTAGCTTTCATTACCTATACCTCTAGCTTTACGGAGCATTTGTGAGGCAAAGTAACAAGTAGGGGACAATCGCCAGACAGACATAGTCTTAGCAAGCCCCGGAGACGATTCACACGCCGTTAGTCCCTCTAAGACTGTGTGCCAGTCTGCTTCCAAGTGATAACCTAGTGGCCGAGAGCGCAAGACACGTTCCGTAAGGTCATACAATGGCTATTCGTCGCAATTTCGACCTCCATCTAAGACCCGCAAAATCCGTATATAAGGCCCTCATATAAGTTTTATTCCGTGCAGCTTCAACGACAGAAGAAAGCAGTCGTCCTTTTAGCTCTGAAAACCTTGTTGGGGGTAAGCTAGTCTGTAAGATTGGGTTTAGATGGAAAGAGGCTTTCTTGAGCAGGTTTCGACCTGGAGATAACGGGAAACTGTCAAATGAAGTTGCACTTTAATCGATTAAACCGTAGATTAATCCCACCCTTGTCTTTGAACCCAGCAGTAAGAGCCTTGGGTATTTTTAGGACCCATTTCTATAGCTCGCCGACGGGATGTAGGTAGATTGACAATGTAATACGTGCGCCGCTATGCGGAGCGATTCACTAATGAACAGTCGCAAAACTAATAACCTCAAGTGTTTCCCCAGACAGGCCCAGGTACAAAGATAGCTTTCCTATCCAAAGGGTCCCAAATCATCAATCATCAAGCATAGCATCGCGGGCTGGATACTAGCCTTTGAACCTCCGTAGTGATTTCTACTTGGGATTAGTGGAGCCTTTCGAATGCAGGGGAAGCAAATGGAACATCTTTAAGATTCTCACCTCGGTGACCTTCCTGATAGTCTTAGCTGAAATGCCACGCTCCCCTGATTGTTTTGCCCGTATCGAGGCTTCCCGTACGAGACTTGGAGCCATGTCAGTCTTTCCCATGACTTCATATCAGCCAGGCCTGAGCTCTGTTCTTACTCTTGCAGAAAGAGCGTATAGTCGAGAAAAATCTGGAAAGCACTTGTTCAGCCATTGGGACGATCCATCAGTATGATTGTCTGCGTACCATGACATCAACATTTTTTGTGAGAGATCGACTACTATGTGCTTTGACGATGCGCTTCACAGTTGATCGTGGATACAGTGACTGCGAGGCCACCATTCTGAGTCCGTTGATACGTGAGTAGTCGATTAATTTGATGCTGAGAAGCCGGAGGACGCGTCGGCGGAGATGGGGGACGCGAAGATGATTCGTCATCACGTGCTATCAACAAATGTGACCTGACCGATTTCATCTCGTCTTCAAAAAATAAAACGCTGTTTAGTCCCATATTGTACATTGTAAGCATCTACGGATTATGAAGATATGAGTCGCTCCATGAGGTACACACAATCCTCTCGTCCTGGGAGCCGACAAGATAATAACCCCAACCCATCCCACGCTATTCCCAGCACACTCCATCACCTCTCAGCGATCCACATCCATGCTCTCAGCGATCCACGTCCATGCTCTCGCCCTCCTGCCCCGCTGTCTGATTCTCGAACGTCGTCTCCAGCCATCCTTGGATTTCCTGGCCCTCATATAGTCTGAACCGCTCCTTAGCCCCACCCATACCCACGACGCCCAAACTCGTATTATCCACCGTCAGCTCCTTGTCCTGACTCAGACTCTCCTTCAATGCCCGCAGCGCATGCCGGATGAGCGCCTCGCGATCGCTGCCCTCGAACTCATCCAGGTTGCGCTCGAGATAGGTACGGGCCATCTGGCTGCGGGCGCCGATGCCGCACGCCACCATCTCCTGCGTCACCCCGCTCGGCTGGAACTCGAACAGATGCGGCCCTGTGGCGTCGACGCCTGCGACAAGCAGGCCGACGCCGTATGGTCGCTTGCCGTACTGCTGCGTGTTGATCTGGGCGCGGTCGCCGATGCGAGCGGTGATGTCGGCGAGCTGCATGGGGCGGGCATATGTCAGGCGCGAGGCGAGAGACTGCTGCTTCATGAAGTTGGAGAGGACGCGGGCGTCGGAGGCGAGGCCGGCGAGGGCGACGCCGTAGTGGCTGTCGATTTCGATGATCTTTTTTTGGTAGGAGGAGAGCTCTTCGGCGTTGCGCTGGATGGTATCTGATCAGCTTGATGTGTCTTTGCATGCACTCGAAACAGGGGATATAGGGCTCCTGTACTTTTAATGCAGCGAGGACGGCGTGTGTTTTGCTAACAATTCCGACTACGACAGAACCTTGCTTCACAGCTTCTTGTGCATATTCTACTTGAAATATACGCCCTTGTGGAGAACTGCATGGACGTCAGATATTGTATATGTGGGACAGAACTATCCGATCGGGAAGCCTTACAAGGTGACGGAGTCGTTATCGTAGTTGTTGCGGAACATTATAGCGGAGTGGAAAACGGAGCTGGCTTATCGAGTAATGAAGCTGGATTTGGACTCGTTGGATTGGAAAAGATGTCTGGTAGGGAGGAACAGGATGTCAGACGGCGACTCGTGAGCGTAGCATGCAAAAACGGAATATTAAGTCGAAGCTCTAGCCAGCAACAACCGCGCGTCTGAAGCTCCAGCCTTGGTGGAGCCGAGTGGCTTTCGTTCCGCCGGAGCTCACGACGAGCGTCAACTTTGCCAAGCGCCAGCCAGCCAGCCCAACCTCAACCACCCTTTCTTGCCTCTCCACTAATCGAACGACCTCCAGCTTCCATGCCGAAGGATTTGGAAATCTAGTCTCGTTACTGATATCTCCCATTCTTCCGCCGTAATACACTACGCTCATTCCCCGGCCTCAGCTACCCTTCCACGGCCATGGCCGGCCTCAAGACCATCATCGCTCTCTCATTCGTACTTCTCCCCTTTCCTCACAGTATTAGTCCCTACAGCAGCTAACAACGCTCTTTCGCTCAGGTCCTTGCCATCGGCTTTCTGCTCGTCATCCTCTCTTCCGCACTATGGAAGAACTACCTAACACTGCTCGTCGTGGCAACTTATGTCATTGCGCCCATCCCAAACTGGCTCTGTGGCCGCGCCCAGAATACCGATGATTTCATGGATGGTGGTAGCTCGGGGGTTGTGGACTTTGGCCGCTTCCTGACAGGCTTTCTTGTGGTTATGGGCATCGGTAGGTCTCGTGCTTACAGTTTTCCCTGTTGCTTTTGCTCCTGGGCTGGACGAGCGTCTGACTGCGCCGAGCCTGATCAAGCCCAGACTACGAAACTCAGGGTTCACTGACGCAGATAAACAGCTCTACCGGCGTTGCTGGCTCATTGCTATCTGATCACCTATCCCGCCATGGTTATGTCGATCATTGGCGGACTGCTGATCTATGGCACGATCATAAGCTTCACCATGTTTTTCCAGGAAGAGCAGGAATTTTAAAGGCGCGCAGTTCTGCTTTGTGTTGCAGAGTCTCAAGGCCGAGCCAATCGCATTCTGGTCAGCATGGAGTTCGGGGTCGTCCGTGGACGAAATGTAAGAATATAAGTGCAGTCGATGTGTATCATCTTTGGCTGGGCGTAATAGTCAGTATCAAGGCCCGATTTGGATCAATATCAAAATCATGTCCAACAGCATAGGAACCAGCTGTGTGCTAGTAAAAAAGTCATATTACAGTAATCTCTCTAGATTGAGGCAACTCCGAAGATGCCCCTAGTGCATGCAGGCTCGCGCGGGTCACCAATTACCATTCTTGCAAATCACAGGTAGCATTCCGATTCTGCTCCAGTGCAGCATGCTTCTCCCATTACCTGCAGCCACGACCACGCCGTACCGTCCGCTTTTGCGCCAAGCATCCCCCATTCCCCTAAATCCACCAGTCTAGAAGGCTGCCCCACCGGCCTCATCCTCGCCATTTAACGCCCGTAGATGCCCCTCCGCCAACTCCGCCTTCAGTCCCGCCAGCTCACTCTCCCGCTGCAAGCGATCCCACTCCCGCGCGCTCTGCCGCACCTTGGACTCCTTTTCGGCAATCTGTTCGCGTAGCTTACGCGCCTCCTCCTCCAGCCGGTTGATCTTGCTCGTATCGTAGGAGTCCGGCATCTTCTTCCCGCCCGGCACAATCTCCGGCAGATCGGAGAGGTACTGCTCTGCGCCGTTGGCACTGCTGCCGCGAGCTCCCGGCCCGGCCCCAGCCGCCTCCGGCTTTGCCGTGTTGAAGCGCTGCGTGCGCGGGTATGTTGTAGAACTGCTGTTGTTACCGCGGAAGGAGGGTGGTGAGCTGTACGGGTGGTGGCCACCACCGCCGCTGCTATAGCCGCCACGTGGGCCCGAGGGAAAGCCGCCCTCGTAGGGAGGTGGCGGGCCGCCGCGCCCGCGGGGAGCGCTATAGGAGCCACGACGAGGAGGCGCAGGACCGGCAGGATAGTCGCGAGAGTAGGGCTCGCGAGGGTGATAGTCGCGAGAGCCGAAGTCGCCGCGGTAGCCACCACGGCCGCCGCGGGGATGAGAGGGCGCTGAAAGGACAGAAGCGCTACCCGGGCGGTTATGTGCGGACATTGAGACCTGAGAAGAGGGCCCGCTTGGGAGGGAGGTTCCGTAGGAACGAGGAGGCGGGACAGGGCGAGCTGATTCGCCGTTATGGTACGGTACTGCACCACGCCCGTCTCCATTAGAAGGATAATCTCGCTGTGGAGGTGATTCATGTCGTCTGGGCGGAGGGTATTGTTCTGGTTCGGTTTGCATGGCCGCTCTGCCCTGGTGGACCGGAGGAGAGGATCGTCGAGATGTATCTTGAGATGCTTCACCTGAAACGCGCTCACGTACAGGTCGTGCAGATGGTGAGCGTTTTCTCCAATCGTCCGCCGCGTATGGATCGAGGCGCTCTGCGCGATAGGCAGGTGAGCGAGACCGAGGGCGGTAGCTGCGCGGGGAACGACGAGAATTACGCGGGGGGGAGAATTCGCGTCTGCACCAAAGCGAATTAACAGTGTTCTTTCCTCACGTTTTCGCTAGGTTTATTAGACATTGTCACGAATGACTCACCTGTCTGAGCGAGGCGGGTAGTCCTCGTACCTCCCACGGCGCGGAGAGACAAGCCTCTCTCGCTTTGCTGGTGGTGGTGACCTCATTCCTCGGCTCCCTACAGGAGACGCTTCCCGACTCCGTTTCAGAGGTATTGGACTTCTCTCTCTTGCATAGCGTGGAGATCGCTCCGGAAACCTATCTTCGGCTCTGTAGTTCCTGGGTGGTGAGCGCGGCCTCTGATCATATCTGTAATCGGGTCTTCGGGGAGAGTAGCCACGGCGGGGGGGTGGGGATCTTGGTCGCCCTCGATAGGATGGACCTGGGCTTCGTGACCTAGCGCGATAGCGCTCTCTTGAACGGCTACGGGGCCTCGCTGCTCGAGACGTTGCAGGAACATAGGTATCAGCAGGCGGAGGCCTTGGGCGATAGTCATCGCGTGGAGCAGGTGAGCGACCACCAGAAGGTCGATAGGTCTCTCCATGAAAAGATGCATCTCGATCATACGGTCTACAGGTAAGATCTCAGTACCGTGGAATTGGGTGCTGATTCAATGTCAACCTCAAAAGCAAAGAGCACCAACCCACCTTCGATCACGGTCGTTATCCATTTCGGTACTTTTGAATGAAGTCGCTTGTCACTTTACGTGATTCCAGAGAGCGAGAGGGGGTTTTGTCGAAAAAGATGAGGTATTAGTGGCGATGGTTGATGGTTGCAGGTGCAGCGGAAAAAGCTCGACGCGCTCTGAAATTTGACGAGACCACCCGATCACATGACCATGTTCAAGCTGCGAGTGGGTATTTCACCAAAGCCGGGCACGCCAGTGTGATACAGGTGTGAAGCAAGCCGTTTCAGTCAGATGTCAGTTGCTCAATCTTGATCGCAGTATCTTCACCATCGTTGTTGCGCTGGAGCAGTAATTCTTGTTCTCAGTCTTGATCTATTCTCGATCCCTGTAACGCGTGTTTCTTAGCAATGCGCATTTAAATTATCCCACCAAGGTAGGTGTCCGGACTAATAGAACAACGTCTCCATAAATGAAGCCAAGTCTTCAATGTCACGAATTTCGAAAATCTTTCTGGGTATCATGTCTTGGCAGCGCTCCCCATAAGGCTGGCTATGCAATTGGTGTACAGTGATGAATCTTCTCTCTTGCAGCGCTGGCTTGAATGAACTATCGCCTCTTCCTCCGCTCTTCATCCTTCTTCATCCTCTTACGACTCTCTTCGGCTATCATTTGACTCAAGTCATCTTGATCCACTCTTCCGGCCCATTGCCCTTGTTCCTTTCGCTGAGTCTCGTACTGCCTCTTGACCTCATCAGAGCTCAGCTTGTCGTCTCTTTGAAGCGCATCGACGTCTACCGAAATATCCACATCTCCGACCTTGCGCTTTCGATTACCCCGATCCTCTTGGCCCAAAACAGGAAGATTGCGTTCGGCAGCTTGTCCGCTCTTAAGATCATAAGCACGCTCTCCACCAAAGAAACCTTGGCTGCGAATGTTCTGCTCTGGTAAAACCGTGTAAGCAGATCTTGGATGTGCGCTTTCTTCTTCATCAGCGTCTCCTCTTTGTTCGACATCCGCACCACCATGTTCTGCGCCAGCAGCAGATGGTATCCCAGTCGTGTCCAATCCCTTATCACCCACTTCTTCTTCGTCGCCCCCTTCGTCTTCGTCTTCGTCTTCCTCCTCCTCCTCTTCATCCTCGGACTCCTCCTCGGGGGGTTGCAGTTCGCCCCACAGCGTCTTCTCAACTGGCTCGCCCGACTGTTGATTTTGCTGTGGCTGCAAAACACCAAAGATATCTCCTCCGTACAGCGGGCGATTGTATTCATCTACAGGTGGCTTGCCGTAGCCGCCAGGGTGGAAGCCCCACTGAGCTCCAGGTGGAGGTGGTGCGTTGAGTCCAGGAATCTTGAGTGCTGGGTACGATGGGGGCGGGCCACACCTTTGCTGGTTAATGAGCCAAGGCGGTGGTGCACCGGGTGGTATGCTCAGAGCCTCTTTGAGCTCATCACTTAATTCACCTGGACGTAAATGCCGTAGATTGGTTTCGTACTCTTTGCCCTCGTAGTAGACTTCTCCGTAGCGAGTAAGCTCAGGCTTGGTCTGGAATCGAAAGAAGGCTTCATATAGCTTTTGATAGTCAATGTCAAGCTTTCCCAGTTTCCCTTGGACGCGCTCTCTCTGCTTCTGCTTCAATGTTTGTTGGTCCTGTTTCTCCAATACAGCGTCGCGCATCTCGGCAATGCCAGTATCCGCTATGAATTTGGGAAGTTGAAATGGCGGTTTCTCGATTCCACGTTTTGATGAGAGATATTCACGCTTGAGTGACCAGTGGCTTGGAACGGGAACAACATTTCGATAAGATTTGAGGGCGACTAGGAGCTTTGGGTCTGACGCGTCCGCATCAGTCCACTCCACCATCTCAGGATGTTTGACTACAGCCTTAAGCTCTGCTATCGATAGCTTGCTCTGCCTCTTGCGGGCCTTTTTAGACAGCTTAGGCTGCGCATTTTCCTGCTCTTCGTCTGGGATGTCGTCATCATCGTCGAAAAACACCTCAGGTTTCTCAGGGTCTTTCGCTGATGGATCTTCCTTGTCTGGCTCATTGAACCTGCCCAGAATATCCTTGTATTCGTTATACAATGGGTCCGATTCGTCGAGATTGGTGCCAAAGGCCAGATCAGAGTCTTTGGAATCGAGGAATCCATCCTCAGCACGCGCATCTATAGCGTCTGAGGATACCAGAGATCGTGCTGCTGCCTGTTTGTCATTAGAACCTGCAGCAGACACAGATTCAGAAGCCAAGCTCGATGGCTCTGGAGTTTCGCTCGGAGTCGCCGACTGCCGCACGTTAGCTATCTTGTATGCTTGATGGTTTTCGACTTGCCTCGGCTCTCTTCTTCTTAGCTTGTTGCCTCCTATATTGGTTTTTGGACTGTTTGATGGCTCCAGGCATTTTTCCAGAAGCCGTTCGCGCCTGTGAATGGAAAAAGAGAAGCAAATTTGATGGAAGTGGAGAAGTTGCGGGCGGTTGTACCTTGAGGCGTGGATGAGGAGCGGCGCAGTCTTTTTATGGACAAAAGTTTGCCCTCCGACTATAAGCAGCAATCCAGCTGCACTTTTCGTCGTCACCTTCGATCACCACATTGCAAAGCAGAAGACAAGGGTCTTATGCTTGGAGTATTTGAAAGCCATTAAGTGCAGGTTTATCACGAGACTGGGATATCAACAAAGTGACAATGGCTCAGCCCATTTTGGAGTGCAGATCAGTGAAGACCTGTATATTGGGCTGATCACGCTCTGTAAGTTTCCGAAGTCTCATAGACGATAAAGTTATTTTTGGGATTTTAGTGCTTCGAAGAGCTCCAAGCAGCTATGAAAATGCGATTATCAAGTTCTACTTGGTCCACCTTTTTCATGGTTCTACTCGCTTTCGTATTCATTCATTCTCCGAAAATTTGTTTGAGAAAAACCCTCTGAAATATTTCTTCTTGCCCTCCTCATTGATTGCCTGAATCTCGGCAGGGGTCAGCTTGAATGCCGCAGACCTCATGTAGTCACTCATCCTTTGCTCCTTCCCTGATGTAGTGACAGGTACCACATCCTGATCGATGCACCATCGAAGACAGATCTCATTCTCAGAGACTGCGTACTTCTTCGCCAGCTTAGCAAGAACATCATCCACTGGTCCTGGACTACCCTTTGTAATGGCACCCAAGGGACCGTACGCTGCTGTGGCAATGCCGTGCTCCCTGTGGAAGGCTATCAGATCGGTGCGCTGCAGGTAAGGCTGGAATTCGATTTGGTTCATTGCCGGCTTGACGGTGGCAGTCTCAAGTACTGCCTTGAGATCTGCTATACGATAGTTGGATACGCCAATGGACTTGGCGAGGCCTTGAGCTTTCAGAGCCTCCATGATTCTCCATTTTTCTTGGAGCTCCTCCTTTTTTTCTGTGAAAAAGGGATAATGAATGAGATAGAGATCAACATAATCCAGCTGTAGCTCCTTCAAGCTCTTTTGAAGCGCCGACTCTAGATCCTTGATGCCCTCCATTGCTTTTGTGGTAACGAATAATTTGCTTCGGTCTACTTTGCTTTCTTTGACTCCGATTCCAAGCTCCTTCTCGGTCTTATATACTATGGTAACAATATCAGCCAAACGCCGACCTACGTTGTTTTATTGACGGGCTCTACATACCTTCGGCCCCGTCAAGGTGTGTATACCCAAGACTTATCGCAGTTTTCACAGCATCAATGCAGCCTTGGTCAAGTTTACTGGCATCACCGGACTTGTACCATGCCGTTCCTACACCAAAACCGAGCTTTGAAATTTAGCAGAGTATCAACATCAAATCAGTCATCAAATAGCGCACCATTGGTATAGAATTACCATCGTTAAGCTTTAAAAGAGGGATGGGGTTCTTGAGGTTTGCCATTTGTGCACGTCGCGTAGATGTGAGGGAAAAGCGCTGGGAATACAGGGGGTAGACTGTTTTTCGAAAGTTAAGCAAGCGTAATGTGAACCTGCTAAGCTTTCTCGCACTCGATGGATTTATGGTTGATCTTGTGGGAATCCACACACTGATCAGGAAATCCGGATGCATCATAGTGCCAAAGATGATAGGATCGGCAGTCTCGGTGGTAACGGGCTTTGGAGCTACACTAATCCAAAGCAATTACATCATGAAACGCCAGCTTTTCCACGCTGACAATTAATCCGAAAGGAATGGCAGCGAGTTCTTAATACACCACGCATTTGATTCTTACCTATCCTCCCACCCTACGCCATCGCTCTGCTGTGAGATCAGGCGAGCCCTAGATAGCTCTTTTCCGCGTCATTCACAGCATTTCCTAGGTGCTCTTTTGATCTGCTGTACTGGCTATGCTACTCACCGGACCTGTATCAAGACCAGAGCTCGCAGCTCCTCTGTCCTGATACCTGTTCCAGCGGCCGAAGTGGTTACCAGGACAAAATGTACGTTACCAAGCGGCACGTCGAGAAAGACCTTACCCAGGCGCGATGGTCGAGCTTTCGAAGACTCTAAGCGAAGATCTCGAGCATTCCCTGTTCACCGGGACAAAACAGGCATTCGAGAGCTGACCTTCACTGGCGCTTATTCCGAGTCCTGATGCTTTGTAGGAAAGGGAATTTTTACTTGCGAGGTTGCTTCGGAACGTCGCTCGTCGCGAATGTCAGCTGTTTTCAATCACTGTGACCGTGGAAGCCAGGTAAAGGATGAAACACATCAGCAGATGTTAGCAGCGACGTCACGGCTCGCGTATCAAATGCCTACGCGCATTCAAAACGTACTATTAAGTCACGGAGCCCGTCATCGAAATTATAGCCTAGGTAGGATTTTAACGTGTTTTTTGCTGTCTAAAGACTCTAATCGTGATGGGAGTCTATAATTTAGTAGAGGCTAATATATAGTGGACCATAAAAATAACTCCTGTCACTCCGAAAGCAAAGAGCAAACTAAAAACCCAGATCCACATTGCGGCGCGGCCCATTAAAAAACTCCAAGTAGGATCCTGACAATCGCAGTCGTCTAAAACCTTTAGTGATATCGTTTCTTACCTTCATTGGGGGCCACGCGGCGTCACTATCGCTTGATACACAGTAGGCGATATTGATGAGTTGATAGGTTCTGGTACCTAGGTACAGGACGAGTGCGAAGCCAGGTTACCTACGTCGATTCGTTTCGTGCATGGTAGAGATACGTTGCAGAGAAACAACGAAATCTTCTAAATCCTTCCTTTCCTTTTTTTTCTTGAAGGACTTGCCGTTCACAACATTGTCAAACCCAGCACTTCCGTTCAACACGTAGAAGATAACCGCCAGGAAGCAGAATATGGCGAACGAAAAAATCCAAACACGGACGATGGTCAAAATGTCGGTACGCTCCCCACCAATAAACCATCCGAAGACAGTGAATAGCGTTGCTACAACGTCAACAAGAAGAACGGCGCCGGTGAGTTGCCATGACGGTAGGGATGACCAGAAGGGTCCAGAGGCGCGAGTGATGAAGATGAGCCAGTTTTGCGTGAGCACGATTTCGAGGAAGAGGATTGGATCACGGACGCCAGTTTTCGCGACGATGCCGCCATGGTTGGCTGCTCCAGATTCCCATTTGATCATCATAGAAAGCGTAATCCAAGTCCCGACTGCCAAGATAATGCCGAGAACAACAGAAAGCCCCCAGATCTTACGAACGTTCCACGAAACGGGCTTGCGGGAGAAAGGCGCATTGTCATATGCGATCGCCAATGTGGCAATATCGGCGAAGATTGCGATGAAGACAAGAAGATTAAGGTTGAGGGTATCTCCTTTGATCGCAATCCAAAGCCCGAGGAAGACTTCAAGGTGGAGAGACAACGCAATGCGGTAGATGACATAGGAGTACATACGATGAAAGATTTGACGAGAAGTCTTGATCGAGTCGATGATGGATGAAAGTCCCGGCGCAGTGAAGACGATGTCAGCTGCAGATCGAGCAGCCTCAGTCGCTCCCTCGACCGCGATACCCGTGTCAGCCTTCTTCAAGGAAGGAGCGTCATTGACACCGTCACCAGTCATGGCTACGAGATACCCGCGGTCCTGCAGGATTTCTATCACGCGAAACTTGTGTTCTGGAAGGACGTCTCCAAAGCCGTTGGCAGCCTCGACGAAGTCGCAAAGCTCGTGTCCGGTCATTGGGCCTGCAGTGGGGCCAAGACCGAGAAGCTCAGCATCGAAGATGTTGCAACCAAGGCCTAGTTGACGGCTGACTTCTTTGGCGATACCAACGGTATCACCTGTGAGCATCTTAACATTTAATCCTAAATCCATGGCTTCCTGGATAGTCTGGGCGGTATCATGTCGAGGAGGATCAGAAAGACAAAGGAGACCAAGGAGCTCCCAGTCGCATCCATCTCTCCTTCGGGCAACGCCTACTGACTTCAAGTTTCTAGAAGCGTAGTCCTTAATCTGTGCTTTGAACGCTCTTTCGACATCGTCTGGAACAGGATGATCCTCTTCGATGACCTTTAAGACAGCGACTGCGGCACCCTTGACGACGGTGTATCGCTCTCCCTCCGGAGACTCGACAACGGCTTGAACCCTTTTCCTAGCGTGGTCAAACGGAGTAAATTCAATGGTGTTATACTTCTGGACGAGTGCTCTGGCTGTTGGCCATTTCTTCAAAGACTTCAAGACTGCGGTATCAATCGGATCAGCTCTCTTCGTGCGTGTGGTAGCCAGAGCCGCGGTCAAGACAATATCCATCGGATCAGCTGCTGCAACACAAAAAGGCTCCTGACAAGTGAGTTTGTTTCGAGTCAAGGTACCAGTTTTGTCGGAACAAAGAATCTCGACGCCCGCAAGTGACTCAATGGCGGACAGTCTCTGAACGATAGCGCCCCTCTTTGCAACGTACATGGCACCAACAGCCATGGTGGTGGTAACAACTGCTGGCAAACCAACGGGAACACCGACAATGGTGATAGCCAAAGTATATTCCAGGATTTGGAGGATCCCTTTTGATCTGAAGAAACTAGAGATCCAGACGAGGGCAAGGGTAAAGACGACAAGGGTAAGCAGGATCACTCCCATACCATGAAGGATCTTTGTGAAGTGACCAGCAGTGCTAGTGTGGCCAACAAGGGCAGCGGTACGGCCGACATAAGTGGTGTCTCCAATTGCTGTGACAACCATGAAACCTCTGCCATGTTTGACGGTAGAAGAAGACGACACAGGGTCCCAGTAGTGCTTGGCAGCAGGCAATGACTCTCCTGTCAAGGCCGACTGGTCAACCTGGAAAAAGGCACCTTCGGTGACAACGCGGCCGTCAGCCGGTGCAACAACTCCCTGAGTGTGGCATATCAGCAACTCTGTTTGGTGTGGGAAGGTGACCGGAAACGCACCTCTTCAAGCCGAACAATATCTCCAGGAACGAGAGTTTTCGCTTCCACTTCAACGAGGTGACCGTTACGAATGACAGTAGCTTTCAAGGCGAGGGTCTTTTTGAGTTGGGCAACGGTGTCTCCAGCCGACTTCTCTTGGCACCAACCAATCAAGGCATTTAGAAGTAAGAGCCCGCAAATGACACCACAGTCAACCCAGTCCTGCAGGCCAGCAGCAAGGATAGCAGCAGCCTGACAAATGTAAAACTCGTCAGCTATGAGGCCCTCTACAATGTATGATAGGTGGGTAGCTCACCTCCATCACGAACTGGATGGGTCCAACAAAGAACAGAAGAAATTTCATGACGAGATTTTCCCTTTCTTCACTCATTTCGTTCAATCCGTATTGCTTCTTACGTTCTCGAACTTCGGCGTCAGTCAATCCTCGATGTTGATCGGTCTTGAGCATCTCTTCGGGAACTCCCTTGAAGGCGCCCAGTCCTTCATCAGCTTCGTCGGTGATTTCATTTTCTGGCTCTCTGTCGTCATCCAGCTCATCTACAAGAGCATCCAAATCGCATGTCTCTTCTTCTTTGGCTTCCTCGACTGTGGCTTCCGCGACCGTCGCTTCCTCGACCGGAGCCCGGTCATTGATAGTTGGAAGCATTTCTAAAATTCCTGGACTGAAATACACTGCTAAGTCTCGATGATTGACAGGACTTCGTGAACAAATTGTGGATAGAAAAAACTACGACTGCTGACGAAAGAGATGTGCTGCTGGGGAGGGCCCAGGTAGGTGACAGACGTTGGACACCGGCTCCTGAAAACAAGCTACAGAGTCATACTTGCTTCTGCTTGGTGAAGAAAGTGCAAGCCTGAAAGAAAGTGTAGGTCGAAGAGGCAAGATCGGTCTTGCTTTTATTAGC
The DNA here is from genome assembly GCA_021031095.1 of Bathelium albidoporum. Classification (NCBI taxonomy): domain Eukaryota; kingdom Fungi; phylum Ascomycota; class Dothideomycetes; order Trypetheliales; family Trypetheliaceae; genus Bathelium; species Bathelium albidoporum. Next base: position 27,361 of record JAGFVP010000152.1, read on the forward strand.
GTTTTTCCAAGCGATCACGCCCCCCTATCCGTCAAGTCCTCGACGCACAAAATGGCCCATTGGGGCAAGACGAGAAACCACAAATTATTAGATACCACATTAGATATCGTCACGCCGATTCTTGGCGATGAATTTACCAAAAAATTTAATGGACTGGCTCAACCTCGACGTGGGGATTGGCTGGATTACTCCTCAACCACAATCCAGGGGGCAACAATGGGCATGCTCCAGTTGGGACTAGCAATACCAATAAACGTGAGTGCAATCCAGAGGTACGTTGAGGGCTGGTGGAAAGCAAACAAGACATGCGAAGGGGCTACATAGTGCGGTATTCACCGCTGAGTGCCAATCGCCCATGTCCAGAACGAAAGAAGGGCTTGCCCTCCTCGCCACAATAAAGTTGCCCAATTTCAGTTGGCCGCTGCGAAAGCACGCATTCGTTGCCAAAAATCCGAAGTTGGATTTCATTTTTGGTCGAACACTGGAGGGTTTATGGGTTTGGGTGGAATATCAGTCCTGTTACCAGACCAACCAAGGTTCCCAACAGAGGCTGAAATCTCACTCGAGCCAACCCCATTCGAAAGAGATATGCGAAGGCTCAGAATCACTAGTAGGTTTCGAAACACGTCTCGAGAAAAATTGAAACATGGATTGCGTAAGTTCAAGCCGCAAGTCTGGAGGTTGTAAGAGGACATCTTAGTCACGAGCACAGCTGGAGTGGTGTTAGTGAGGAAGTCTATCGTAATCGTGTATCTCAGGCTGCTTTCCGATTTGATAGATCCATGTTTGTGCGAACACTACGTCGTCCCTGCCGTTGGAACTTGGGTGTGAAAATCGCGGCCTTCGACAAGCAACAAAGCTTCTGAGTTGGAGAAGGCAACGTCAACGTCGGTGCCTCCAGATAACTTATGCGGCATTTTGTTGAAGCAGTATTGTCAAAAGAGCATATTATGAGTGACCTAGTATACAAGCATAGAACAAAAGAAAACTGTAGAATTAATACGCGCTTAATGATCCTAATGGATGCGCGAGCATTTTGGCGCATGAAGGTCCCTCGGTATCGAGAACCAAATTTCACAGTGCCGAAGACGACCAGTTCCGCCCTGCTTGATGCCTGGGGTACTCAAACGCCTTTCAATGCATAGACGCATCGCCGCCCACTCCGCAACTACACCCTGTTCCAGTCAGATCAAAAGCAGCAAACGAACAAAAGGAACTGCCACTATTCTGAAGCCTTTCCTCGTGCACGACAATGATTACCCTGGGCGACTGCATTCCCTCCATCGCAGACTGCGGCAAATCGATCCATGGTCAGCACACGGAATCCCTGCTTACCAAGCCCTTCCATCACTGTTGCATATTCCCAAAATTCATTGGCATCCCAGGGAACGAGAAGCCAAACCCTGGTACTGCAGGTCCAACGCCGACAGTCTCTGCCGCCGGCGCAGGAGGTGGCGGACGTGGAGATTCGCGACGAGGCGGGTCTGGCTGGCGGAAGCGACCACCACCACCACCCCCCCCGCCACCACCGCTACCACCGCCGAAGCCGCCTCCGCGATTGCCTGGTCCTCGACGGCTGCTACCGTGGTCGGGCCCCATGCGACGACTGATCGCTGCAGAGAGAACTTAAGTGAGCGTTTTGATAAGTATGATGTAAAGTCAAAATAGGGGAGGGGGTGCAGCAGAGTGGGGATGAATACACACCTTTAGATGAAACCCCTGCGCCAATTTCAATATCCGGCTCTTCAACGACCATGCCCGTCTCGATGGGCCTACCACCAGAGCCACCAAACTCGGCCGTGAGCATCCACTTGCGGTCAGCCTCTGTCAAGCGATGAATAGGGATCACGCTAATCCCCGTGCTGTAGTCCGAGCAGTCGCGGGGCCCAAAGCCGACACCCCAGCGCGTCTGGCGCGCCTTGTTGCGGACGTTGGGGTCGTCGGTGCTTTCCATGCCTGCGCGAGCAGCGACAGCATCCTTGCGGTTGGCCATCTTGACGAAGGCGTGCCGCTTGTCGAGGTTGACGATGCACGTCTGGACCTGGCCGAATTGGGAGAAGATGCTACGGAGCTCGGATTCGGTGCCTGCTGCGCCGCCAACGAAGAGAGTGCGGCTGAGAACCTTGATATTGCCTTCCGGGAGCGTATCGTCATACTCAACCCACTTGACAGCTTGATTGTTCCGGGGCGCAGGATTAGATGGGGGAGGAGTGCGCTGGCGGTATTTGTCTCGTCCACCACGGCCACGGTCACGACCGCGGCGGTCGTCAGAGTCACTGGTTCGAGCAGCACTGGGATTGTATTCGCCATAGACTGGGCTGTCGCGTCGATTAATGCTGGCACCTCGATGATAATCGGGGGAGCGGCTGCGCGAGCGAAATCCATCCCGATCACGTGACGGCTCCCATCCCGAACCCCCACCGGGAACAGAAGAACTTGGAGCATACGATGGCTGGGCCGAAGGAGCTACTGAAGGGGCTACTGGAGCAGGTGCACCTGAATTGTTACCAAGTGCAGCGTAGGCTTGCAAGATCTGTTCCTGAGTGTACCCAGCCGAAAGCAGCGATGACAGAATCTGTGCTTGATGCATCAAAGCGTCCTGACCACCGCCATTTGGCATTGCTGGAACAGCTGGGCTCTGTTGAGGGTAGGCAGGAGCCTGAGTGTTTACGCCACCGGTAAAGGCGCCCAGCAACGAGGCCGCTGGATTATTAGCTGAAGCCATGGGGTTACTTGACCCATATGAATTGACAGCCGGGATTTGAGCAGGAAGCTGCTGCTGCATAGATTGAACGGGGTTGTTCTGCAGATTTGCGACATTCGCCAAGTTTGGAGTGGTGGGTTGCTGCGGTTGCTGAGTAGTCCCAGATTGATTTCCCATGTTCGCCAGCGCGGCCAGAATCGAGGAGGCATCCTGTGAAGATGGACCCTGAGGTTTGGGCTGCATTTCAAATGCAGCTTGTGATGGAAGCGAACCTGCATGTTGACCATTCTGCTGGCTCGGCGGAACAGATGCCAAAACATTAGGTGGAGGACTACCATCCGGGGTATAAGAGCGAGCGTCTACAGATAGGCCACCAATATCAGAGAATGAACATGTCTAAAGAAAGCGCTGCTGTGTGTACGCATCTTGAAGGAATCTTACCCTTTGCGGACGCATTCAATTTTTGTTTCATGCTCGCAAGCATTTCGGCGGGAAACGTATGGCTTCGTTCCCAGATGTCAAGAAGCTTAGAGATTTTTTCCTACCAATCAAAAGTAAGTCATCTGCAGCTTTTACAGTGCATAAAATCGAGCCAAATTTATAGTGTCTAGAATGGAGATTGAATCGTCTCATTGGCGGCTGATTTTCGAGGCGGGAAAAGAATTAGTTTTCTATACAATTTCAAGCGTACCTTTTGGTCTGCGGGGGCAACTTGAAGGAGTTCATTCATCAAGGCAGGCATCAATTCGGTAATTCTACGCACGCCGGCGGCAAAAGTACCATCAGCAGCAGCACTGCCAGTGATGTCTTGACCTGCGCGACGAGCTTCTTCTATCCATTTTCTCGTCACAGAATCTACGACGTAAAGGATGCCTAGTTTATGGGTAGTTGCAGTCTTTTTGAAATGAGTATAGATCTTCTGGATCAAGGCGGACTCGGACTAAAAAGGCCGTGTGCACGATCAGCGTTCCGTTGTTTTCCTGCGTAAGCTCTACAGGGCCTGCTTACCTGCACTTGTTCAATGCACAATTTGGTGATTGCATCGACCTTTCCAACAGATACGCCCGGTGGTTTGCGAGCTTGCAAGGCCTGCAAATGTCCATCTAAATCTTCGACTGCAGGCATGATTACTGAACTACTCAGAAATCCAGGAGGAATGAACCGGGCAAGCTAATATCGGCAAGCGCAAAGGAGAGGCGAAGATACTATGATGGAGCTCTTGAAAGTCGGGCTTTCTACTTCAAGGACAAGTCGGTCTTTGATTTTTGAAGATACTATTGTGTAGCGACACCAGAACACCGCGAAGCACCAGGTTCCTTGCCAGAGGCGCGACCTATCAATAGAGACGCGCGTATGTGCTCAAGCTTGCCACGAAGGCGACGAGTCCCAAGTATCTACTAGGTCCGAGTAAGGTGATAAGGGCCTATTCTTAGTTCATGTGGCCAATTGCAGGAGTGGGGCCGTGGTCAGAGGAGGAGGCAAAGCGCGCAGAGAGTTTACGGGCACAAGCGTCAGACACACTCGGTGTATTAGCTGCTTGAAACAACGCGCCGCTCACAGGCGCAGCTGCCTTAGGTTCCAGCTGTAGTATGGGAGGCAAGCCCGAGAGGGGCTTTGAAGATGGCGAAGTCAGTTGCTCAGCTGGATGAAACTCGAGTGGATTCGGGTGAAGAAGAAGTTGATGGGGAGGTGCGGGAAGCAGGAGGAGGAGGAGGAGGAGCAGAGGGGATTTTATCGGCTAGCACTAGCCACTAGCCACACTTGCCGGCACCCGGCCGCTGGGGTCACGGGACCGTGCTGTTCCGGCGGAGGCTTGCACCTGGCTGTTTGGTACGCAGTGAGCAGTGAGCTTCGATCCCAGCTGTCTGACCTCGGCGGAGAAGGGAAATTCCTTTTTCAACGTGCACCGAGTTGTGTGAGCTTTCCGAGACCACCACCCGCGGAACCGATGGTTTTCGGAGTGCAGGACGCGTAGCCGTTCCCTGCCGTGGTGTAATATCGGAGTCGGAGAATGGTTGAAGCTGAAGCAATGCTCGGTGCGCCGCCCAACGGCACGCCAGCACGCACTGACCTCATGGATGCTCCATCGCCGAAGGCAGTTCGGCTGGCTCGATTCTTTCTTTCGTCACTTTGACCTCTCCTGCCACCGTATCTGCTTCCGCCCCTTCCTCAAAAGCTTTTCGTTCCGTTCATTCGCCATGGCTGCAGCTATGAGGTTCGTTTCTCCAGCTCTCCGCTCCTCAATGAGCGCGCAAACAACTGTCGCCCCTCTGCGGATAGCGGCGTTCAACGGAGCTCGCGCATACTCCGCAAAAGCTCAGGTACTTGTCTTCCTCACAATGCTCCTCACGAATTGCTTCTGAAGCTGTGCAGTCCCTCAAAGAAACCTTTGCTGCCAAGATTCCCGAAGAAATTGAGAAGATCAAGAAGCTTCGAAAGTAAGCGGGTCTTCCGAAAAGGTCTAGCACCCGGGGGGATGCTGTTACTGATGGAGCTCACAACTAGGGAATACGGCTCCAAGAGCGTTGGCGAAGTTACCCTAGATCAAGTCTACGGTGGTGCACGTGGCATCAAGTCTCTCGTCTGGGAGGTGAGCATCGAGAGGAAGAAATTGTCCGTAGTCGACCCAATTGACGTGAGCTCGTAGGGATCTGTCCTCGATTCGGAAGAAGGCATTAGATTTCGTGGCAAGACTGCAAGTCTCACATCGCTCAATTGAAGCCATGATATAACTAATGTTTGACCAGATCCCAGAATGCCAACAACTGCTTCCCAAAGCTCCTGGCGGCGAGGAGCCTCTTCCAGAAGGTTGCTAAACTCCTAGGTGTTGTACAAGCTGGAGCTGACAGTTGTATTTAGGTCTCTTCTGGCTTCTCTTGACTGGCGAAGTTCCCTCGGAGCAACAAGTTCGTGACTTGTCAGCTGAATGGGCAGCTCGCTCAGAGGTCCCGAAATTCGTACAAGAGCTCATTGACCGCTGCCCGAACGATCTTCACCCAATGGCCCAATTTTCTCTAGCTGTCACTGCGCTTGAGCACGAATCCGCCTTTGCCAAGGCCTACGCCAAGGGTATGGCCAAGGCTGAGTACTGGCAACACACCTTCGAGGACTCAATGGACCTCATTGCCAAGCTCCCAACCATTGCAGCACGCATCTACCGCAACATCTACAAGGATGGCAAAGTTGCGCCGGTACAAAAGGACAAAGACTATGCCTACAATCTCGCCAATCAGCTCGGCTTTGCTGAAAACCATGACTTTGTTGAGCTGATGCGCCTGTACCTGACCATTCACTCTGATCACGAAGGCGGCAACGTCAGCGCCCACACTACTCACTTAGTCGGTAGTGCCCTGAGCTCTCCCTACCTCTCGCTCGCCGCCGGTCTCAACGGTCTGGCTGGTCCACTTCACGGTCTGGCCAACCAAGAAGTGCTCAACTGGCTCACAAAGATGAAGAAGGCTGTTGGTAGCGACCTCAGCGACCAATCCATCAAGGACTATCTATGGTCGACGCTCAAGGCAGGCCAGGTGGTGCCGGGCTACGGACACGCAGTGCTGCGCAAGACGGATCCACGCTACGTGTCGCAGCGCGAGTTTGCCCAGAAGAAGCTGCCAGACGACCCGATGTTCAAGCTCGTCAGCCAGGTCTACAAGATTGCTCCAGGCGTGCTGACAGAGCACGGCAAGACCAAAAACCCCTACCCCAACGTCGACGCCCACTCCGGCGTGCTTCTACAATATTACGGCCTCACCGAGCAGAACTACTACACCGTCCTCTTCGGTGTCTCGCGCGCGTTAGGTGTGTTGCCACAGCTTATCATTGATCGCGCAGTGGGCGCGCCAATTGAGCGGCCCAAGTCGTTTAGTACCGATGCATGGGCGAAGCTGGTGGGCGCCAAATTGTAAGGGATATCTGTTGGCGAAGTCGGGATGATTGGGAGGATTTGAGAGCTTGTGATTCCTTGTACACCACAGAGGGAGGGTTTGTGCTCGACAGAGCGGGTTAGATTGCATATCCTGTTTTAGTGCTTGCTGTGTTATATTACTAGAAAAGACTGCCGTAGTATTGGTAGTGAAAGTTTCCTTGACCTCTAATGTCTAACTGAACATGACAAGCGTCATCATTTGTAAATCAGAACTATTGTGGCCATACAAGTACTCAGAGCCGACCATGCTAAGAGGATTGCTTGCCGGAAAGGACAGAGCGTTGGCGGATATGAGGGAAGGCTTGCCAGTCAAGCCCTTTCGGAGAAGCTTGAGCTTTGACAAGGTAGGGCTGAGCATGGCATCTCCTTAGCCGACCGGACAGAGGTAAGGTAGTTTCCGAACAGAACTTTATTTAGTTGCTTTGCGGGAACGAGCAAGGACGTTGAGAAGAGCGAATAATGAAGCAACATGGGGAGCCGAGCATGCGACTGTGCCTGACACGAGCTGAAATCCAAAAAGAGTCAGGGGTTCGGTTGGTTGCTTGAAGAGCACCACTGGTATGTGGATTCAAAGGGAGGGCAACCTTAGCCACCTTTCGTCCCTCAGACCTGATGCTGACTTCTGAAAGGACGTTGAGGGTGGTATATGGTAGCAAGAAACACCCACCTAATTAGCCTGCCACTGCCTTTCTTTCTCATAGGAAAGCGCGACTAAGATCGACGGTTGACCCTTTGCACAAGCCAGCGAGCTCCGGGCCGCGGTTGCACTAAACCGTCTTCGTCCGGTTCATCCAGACTCAACACTTATCGCGAGATCACTTCTATCTGCTTCCGAAGTTCCTCTCTCTTCCTGACACGCACTCCCTCCACTCCTTTCCTTTCTCTCCGTTGAGGACTCTCCGTTTCCAATTCATTGCATTCCCATAGCTTTCGGGCAAAGAAGCCACCTACTGCCTTGGTCAGGCCCCTTTTAATCCTACAACAAAGACATGTCGACACCCACCGCGACCATGGCTGGTGTAGAGACGCCGCCAAAGCTCGAGAAGAAGCCTGTCAAATTCAGCAATCTGCTGTGTATGTACTACCGTCTTTGTGCTTTTTAGCAGAGCACGGAAGAGAATAATTAGAAGCGAAAGCCGCTGCAGTGCTTTCATCTGCGTGATGAACGTGATGGAAGAACTGGCTGACAATCAATTCTCCAGTGGGCGCTGGCCTTAATATGTTTGAAGTCACCACTCTCGGTCAACCCCTCGAGGTTGCCAAGACCACCATGGCCGCCAATCGCAGTGACGGCTTTGCTGGCGCCATTGGCCGCATCTGGGGTCGTGGTGGTGTTCTCGGATGTACGTAGTTGTCTTGCTTTCTCCCTTTCCTTTCTCCTTCCATCTCACTCCCCATTGTGCCTTGCCTCTGCTCACGTGGCATGCTCTCTCGCCAGTTTACCAAGGCCTCATCCCCTGGGCCTGGATCGAAGCCTCCACCAAGGGTGCCGTCCTCCTCTTCGTCGCCTCTGAGGCCGAATTCCACGCCCGCGCCACCCTCGGCTTCTCCCCCTTCCTCGGCGGCATCACGGGCGGCATGGTCGGCGGCCTCGCCCAGGCCTACGCCACCATGGGCTTCTGCACCTGCATGAAAACCGTCGAGATCACCAAGCACAAGGCCGCCGCGTCAGGCGCAAAGGTGCCGGGCACGATGGCCACCTTCATGGACATCTACCGGCGCGAGGGCATCCGCGGCATCAACAAGGGCGTGAACGCGGTCGCGGTGCGGCAGGTGACGAACTGGGGCTCCCGCTTCGGCCTGTCACGTATGGTCGAGGGGCCGATCCGGACATTTTCCGGGAAGAGCAGCGAGGAGAAGCTGGGTGTGGGCGAGAAGATCCTGGCGAGTGCCATTGGCGGCGGATTGAGCGCGTGGAATCAGCCGATCGAGGTGGTGCGGGTGGAGATGCAGAGCAAGACAGAGGACCCGAATCGGCCGAAGAACATGACGGTGGGCAAGGCGTTTAGGTATATCTATCAATCCAATGGGTTGCAGGGTTTGTACCGCGGTGTTACGCCGCGTATTTGTTTGGGCGTTTGGCAGACGATTTGCATGGTCGCTTTGGGTGATTAGTAAGTTTGGTCTTTACATTCCCTTCTGCCTGATTTCCGTGGACCCGTTACTGACTTGATTTACCTTCAGTGCTAAAGAAGCCGTTGAGAAGCTCACAGGCGACAAAGTTACGGCCAAGCATTAGATCAATGGTGTCAGGGCTTATTTTGATAGACGATAGTGTTTTACTCTCAATTTTCATTTCCTTCTCTACTGGGCACTGTTTTCCCGTTGCGAGAAAGCCGCGGTCTCATTCACCATGAGCATAGTTCATAGACAACTTGCATTCGAAAACATTCAGGTTCGCAAGCTCTAAATCTAACGCTACATAGTAGCGTTCAATTCCGCGTCACAAGTCAAATGACTTAACCCCGCTGACACTATAGGTAGCTAGCAGAAGAACTGGAATCGACAGAAACGTGTGACAAACGTGCGAAATTGCTCGGATATGATCATACTCTGAATAACACTAGCGACTATCGATTGGAACGTTATAAGTGACATGCAGGCAGGTGGGGGTCCTGTGTGGTACAGTTGGGCACGGATTGGTGTGCCTTGATGCGCCTGGATCATTAATATGATCTGCATCTGTGTTCGACTCGAAGTTGTTCCTGTCGCTTGCCAGTCGGCGTTACGGTTGTTTTCAAACCGCTTCTCCACTGCAGTCATTTTCACAAAATTAGAAACATCGTGATGACTCTCTCGTGCTTCCAATCTCCGGGGAGCGACATCAATGAAAGCATGGACCCTTGCGGACTGCTTAATGATACTGTTCCAAGTCTCCCATGCTGCTATCTGGGAGATACCTGCTATTCCGATCAATTCTGCAAATCTACAGCTCCAGGTGCTGACGGAGCTTGGTACGTTGCGGGCTGTACTGATGAAGGTTTCTTGGGTTGCTATATTAGATGTTGTAAGTATGTCCTCCAGCTTCACGAAATGCTTATCGGCTCATTGTTGACCAATCCTTGCGATAGCGGCGGCCAACGACTCCACGTTCCCTACCTACGATGCACAGTCGAAATTGTGGAGATGTTGTGATGCTGGTGGATGCAATTTCCCCTCTGATAGCTTCTCTGCACCACCGCCTTTGGATCTCGTCTCCATTAGCTCATTGCCTCTATCGCCTCCGTGGATATCTTCCTCGACATCATTTTCCTCGGCTGCAGCTTCTTCTACTCGGGACCCTGTCACTTCACAATATTCAACTCGAGTTTTTCCGACCCCGGGGTCTACGGCCGTTCCGGCTTCTTCTCAGAACGCTTCGTCTACCTCGGCCTCGAGCTCCGAAATTCCGACAATACAGCCTGCCGGTACCCTTTCGTCTACTTCGAGCACTTCATGGCACGGATCCAACTTCTCTGACAGCGGTCATCATCCGGGCGGCATCTCGCCATCTGCCAGAGCAGGTATCGCTGCTGGCTGCACCATTGGTGGCCTCTTGACTGTAGCCTTCGTCTCCATCTTCGTATTCATGCAACGACGAAAATCGCGGCAGGTGGCGGACCATCTTTCGCAAACTCTGAACAATGCGCCAGTGCTCAGCGAAGAATGCCAGAGTCCGCCTCCACGGTATGAACTCGAGGACAAGCCGCTCTCGGTGGAACTGCCCAGCACAACTCGCCCAATGTCAGAACTCTCCGGTACACAAGTTGTAAGTTGGCGAGCTTCTGGAGCCGATTCAAGGATATCTACTTCAACTCCACAAGAGTTAGAGGCGACAAATAGGGGGCCGAGCGGCGCTATGGTATCGCCAGTATTGGGTCAAGATGTCACAGCAGTTGAAGAACAGTCGAATAGCTGAAGAAGTTTTTCGGTAACTGGACCCTATGCTTATGTACGCGTCAAGAGTAGGCAGAGAAGTATCCTCAGTAAAAGGCTAGGAATTCTCGCTGATATTTGGCTTAGTTTTTTAAGGACATCAGCACGGGTCTCAGAGCATCTCGATGCTCTACCTTAGGCTCAATTCTGCGTACGTGAGGCAGCACTCCAGGCGCTGCTATTAGCATTAGCCCCTCCTGCTCCATGTTGTTCTCACCTTTCGAGAAACTTGCAGCTTTATTCTCCGTATGACAAGTCTACAAACAAGTTGAATCCGCAAGCATTTTGCCGAGGAAGCTAGTCTTGGTGTTACTCAGCTTGCAGTATCACTGTCTTCCTATCCCCTTGTGTATCATTCTCTCTCCGTTCTCACTGGTTCCCCCACCGTAGCTCCGGAAGCAAAGTATCCGACATTTTGGTTTCAGGGTTGCACTCTGACAATTTTGCGTATGGGAGAACGGAAGGGTACAAGGTTGTGTGACCTTCTCTCCACCGTGTTTGCTTACAGTCAACCTAGGATCACCTCATATCCGTTTCTTCTCAGATGAATTGCTTTTGAAATGAGCGAGACAAGGGTTTTTTCTGCCGGACTGCCGCGGAGAGCAAGCGCTCTGAACACAATCTGCAAGCATTGCATTACTGCACTCTCAATACTCATACTTCTCGTTTCTCTTCCAAAAACTCAGCGCTCGGTGTCTTCTCACGTTCACCACGAACTCAGTCTTCCATCATTCGAACGATAATGGAGCCTGTATGGTGTTACGAACGCGCTACGGATATCAGCGAGGACAGCTCCAAGTCTGGCATGAGGCCCTGTGGACCTCTCAACAGCACCCATCCAAGTGTGTCGTGCTGTCATATCGGCGGCGTCTGCTACACAGATCAATTATGCGGGCTGACATCGTCTGAGCTTGGAAGTAGTGGCTGGTACATAGGAGGCTGCACTGATCCGACTTTCGACAATTGCTTTGATAGATGTCTTAAGAATCCAAGCAACTTATCAAAAGATCTCCTCACTGACATAATCGCGCTGTGTGACGATAGTGTCGTATATTGATAGATACGCCACTTACAATGAATCGACAGGACTATGGAGCTGCTGCGGCCAAGATTGTAAATTACCAACAGACGAGACTATTTCTGCTCCGACCCCATCCACTATCATTCCAATGTACACAGAGCCATCATTTGGCGCAAATTCCAGCGAAACACCATTGTAGCAATGGTCTTCCATCCCTGCTTCAACACTGAATGCGTCATCACCAGCCAGCACTCCGCAACCAACACCAACCTCTTCGACACCAACACCAGCAACCTCTGTACAAGTAACTGACATCTCAAAAGGGCATCACCTTAGCTTCGGTGACGGCCATTGCTGCCGGTTCGGCTGTGGGCGGAGTCTGCGCCCTTTCCATCATCGCCGTTTCTTTCCTGGCCGTGCGACGCCGCAAGTCTTCCCGGAAGGCGAGGGAGACTTCGTCTGCGATATATAGCAGTTCCGCCGCGCATTTCGGAGAACGTTTTCAACCTCCTCCACCGCATTGCAGTCTTGAACAGGAACAGAAACAGACTCCGCTCGAGATGCCTGATACGACTCGTCCCAGATCTGAACTTGGCAATACCCAAATAGGGGCGTCCAGACCTCTGTGTTTGATTGGCATCTTTCTTCGATTCGAAGTATTGGGCCTCAAGAAATGGATGTAGTAGATGGCACGGCGAATTTGTCTGGAGTATCACCGGAGTCTGGTCATGATCTCAACTCAGTGGAAGAGGAAGAATCGGGAAGACGAGCAAGATATTTTGTAGACACGCTGTTTCATATGATTGCTCAAGAATAAGAAACAGGAACAGATATAATAGTTCAAACTCGATGACTCTTTCCGAATACTCAACTGAAGCTACGTGGTGACTTTCAAGGTAGAAAGCAGCTATTTCGTACGTCAAGCTTATTCTGCATAAAATGGGTACACCGCTGAGAGATACCATGCCTCAATGTAGGTGCTACTAACAGTTTTGAGAGCGTCTTGAGATTGTAGCACCATTTTTTAGCTTAGTTTCTCGGCCCAATATGGCTCCCCATCGAGATAGCTGCTTAAAATTGGCGAATAGTCGAACCGAAGACTATAAAGAAGGACCCTCGCATGTTGAATCACGAGCTTCCGCGTATGAAACTTTTCCACGTCCACCAAACCACGGGTTGAGGATAGTGCACGTAAATCGTTATCCAAAATTCTCTCGCTCAAAGTCATCGCGAACAAACGTACGGAGTCGACAATTCCGAAAGGCACGCATCATCCAATGGATTAGCCAGCGTGCAGCCACTCGGAAATCCACTTATGCATCCAGTCATTACTTACGCCCTCCATTGCCCGCAGACGAGCACTTTGAGCCAACGTGCAAGTCAAATCCAATTCATTCGCCTGCTCATTATCCGACAGGCTTCCTACAAAGAAGTCCAATAACTTCACCGCAGGGTGCTCTTTTACAAGCGCCGCTACGCTCTCTTCAGTCCCATTCCCCGAGGCATGATCCAGGTCCCGCCGAACTTGCCCAAGCCATGATCTAGCTGGCACCACATCAATTGACTTCTTGGAGTGCTCTTGAAGGGTAGCACGAATTTCAGGCAGCAGCACTGACCAGGTTGTCGTTTTCGGGTTCTGCAGATGAAATACCTGTGCTCCATTTGGCAAAGGCTCCTCCGCACCGTTTGAGCCAGGCACCGGTTCTGTTTGACGGATAGTGAGATCAATTATTACCTCCGCCAGGAGATCGACGGGCATCCAATTGATGCTGCTCAGACTGCTTCCCAGGCTGTCAGGGAGCATACCCATCTGGATCGAACTCTTGACCAAACTGGGTACCCATTCGGCGGGGTTCCAAAGGCCCGCACGCCGAACTGGACCAGCAATCTGACCAACACGAGCAAACGAGACAGGGATGTGAAGATGTCGTGAGGCTTCATCGCAGAGCTGTTCGGAAATGAACTTGCTCTCTGCGTAGCCGTTTCTTAATGGCGCAGCTGTCATCTCGATAATCTCTTCTGGAGTCAATTGTGACGAGCTGCGAAGATTGAGGACAGAGCTGATAGATGAGACGAAAAAGACATGAGGCATGTACCGAGCAGCCGCTGAGAGGGAAAAGAGATTGACAAGGCCTGCAAGCTGTGGTCGGAAACTATCGAGTGAGAGGTTGAAGTTCACGGACCAGGCGTTGTGTATGATCAATGTTGCATTTTCCCGAATCGAGTCGTACGTTTGCGTTGAGAGACCGAGACGGGGTTCAGCAAGATTTGCTTTCAGAAAAGTGACCCTGCTATCCATTGACTCAAAAGGAATGTGGGCAGACTCAAAACGGCTTCGCTGGGTTTCTCGCCCAGTATCTCTACGATTGAGACAGTAGATGTGATCCACTGCAGTATCACCAAGCAAAGTAGCCAGCAGGAAGGTACCAAGAGTACCAGTCGATCCGGTGAGCACGACAACATTTTTCACGAGCTGGTCTGCCTTGCTGCCAGAGCGGGGAATATTACGAACCATATTCCTGTACTCTTCAACTACCGACGTTATTGACGATGCACGCTTTTGGTTGTCAAGTGTTTGTGAAGCCCGCTTATTGACTTGAAGAGAGTAAATCGCTTTCGAAAGCCGCGTGATGGTCGGATTATTGTAAATAGTCGCAATGGCAACGTCGGACAAGCGAAAGCTTTGTCTTAACTTTCTCGTGACACGCAGGGCCTGAAGCGAATCGGCTCCAAGAGCAAAGAGATCATCGTCGTCGCCGAACTCACTTCTATCCAATACCTCGGCAATTGCCAACCGGACGATCCGTAAGATTGATCCTTCTTCTTGGATATCCGAAGATTCCGCAAACTGGACTAAGTTCTGATCCAAACTCAAGTCTGTATTTTGATATAAATTGTCTATCTCAGCCAAGTATTGCTGAAGTGTAGCTGCTCTCTGGATTGTGCCTTTTCCTGCGCGGACCACGGGCTTTTCGGGCTTCATTAGTAGGATCATGCCCTTCTCAATTCTGGCGTGGGCTGGAGCAACTTTGTTTGCTTCTTGGATACTTGGCCAAATTTTCTCAATGAACGCCGCCTCTTCGGCCAGGGTTCTTGGCACTGCGTTCGGAGTAGGCTCAAGCAGCAACGCTGCCTGGAATCGCTGTGCGCCTACAACAATGGCCGTCAAGATTTCGTGATTCTGAGCCATGATGTATTGCTCCATCGAAATGGGATTCGTCTTTTCTCCGTTTAAGAATACAATGATATCATCGGCGCGAGCACACCAGCTCCAAAGGTCTGGCTTGGTTGGATGTGGTTTGTAAAGATCACGAGTTCCATACTCTTTCAGGTCCGGAAATATTGTAAAAGTTGGTTGCTCATTTTCCTTTTCGGGATCGTGCTTCACATATAGCTCATAGCAACCCTCAGCAATCTCCCTAAATTCAGTGCCTAGACATGGATGGTAGAAAATGTATTTCCAGTCATACCGTCCCATAGTTTCAGGTATCAGCTGCGGCGTAATTCCAATTTCAGACGCTCCAAATTGACAGACCAAAGGCAATTTGGAAGCCACCTTATCGCCAATAGCCTGTGGGAGGTCTCCACCAGCGTAAAGACAACGCTCAAGATTCCGAGAACAGAAGTCGAGCAGTGCATGATCTTGGCTCAGTTCCGTCACGATGGAAGGGACGAGAACAGCTAAATCAGCAGGAGTTTGGCGGAGCGCGTCAACGACACTTTGAGCGGTTGGGATGGGTCCAGAGAGAGGAGCAATTGGGACAGTTCCAAAAGGAATTGCGGAGAACAAATGGATTATGAGGCAAGCACCATGGAATGGTGGGAAACAATTCAGGACCCGCTTGCCTTGCCATAGTTTGTCTATAAACTTTGGTCCTACCAGAGGCTCATGAGCCAACATGTTCATGTTTCTGGCCACGGTATCGTGTGTATACACTAAGGGCTTGGGGAAACCTGTCGATCCTGAGGTATGGATGACCATAAATGGCTCGGAACGTGATGCTTTGAACGTTTTGTCGTAGACATAATGCGGGTACTTCTTTTCAAGCAGGTCTGCAACGCCTGGCACTGCAGCATGTCGCATGCCATGTGACTCAAGAATCGCGACCACGGGTGCAGACTTGGGCTCTGGTGAGAGTAATTTGGTGCACTTCAGCCGGTCAAAGAGTTTGGCATGAGCTGCTACACTGTTACGCGGTGAAGTCAGAAATAGCACATATCCCACTTTGGCAGCTGCTAAGATCAACGTGACGTATCGAAAGTCATTTGGGCCAATATATGCGAGGACTTCGGAATCATGAGGCGGTCCCCACGTTTCCAAAAGCCACCAAGCAGCTCCATTGATGGCATTTGCAAGGTTGCCATAAGTAATCTTGCGGTAGCCTTCGTCATACGTGAGCGATGACTTTGGATATTCGGCATAAAGAGCTTCGGGGATTTCTCGTGACAGATGATCCACAATGTTTGGCAAAAGCTCATTTTTCCAGTTGGAGCGCTTTGCATGCTTGGATGCCATGTTGTACTACGTAGGGGTAGATAAGATTGCATGCACTCCATGTGCCTGATTGGGTGAAGGTCAATGAAAAACTGAGTAATCAACACCAATACCGTGATCCCGAAACCATAACTTGGCTACTTGGTTTCCCGCATTAATATTCTTTCTACCCAGATCCATGAGACATCTGAGTCAAAAATGCTACCAACGAAGACCTCTTTATTTGCCCCATTACTTTGCATTCCATCAAAACAGTTGCACGCGTGATTGCAGCTACATCGAGCGTTGCTCAAAAGGCAGAGTTTAGGGCTAAATGCACTCTGCTCCGTTAGACTGTTGGTATGACCCCTATTTTATCTAAAACGCGGAAGCTCTTGACTCAGATCAACCTTATTTTCCTCCTCTTGACACCCCTGTGCCACATTCTACTAAAGCCTCTCGTATAGCTTAGAGTTTGTGTAGCAGAAGGTTCATGATAGCTTCTTCAACGCAAACTTTTAATAGCTATCTCTTATGCTTGAAAATGTTAGAGATATAGTCCAGCTACAGTCTTTCTACTTGTCCTCTTTGTTGAAGTGCTCCTCTCGCAACTCTCTCTCCCTTCAGTTTTATTCGTACATCCCACACTGTACAGTATTCTACTTGTCGCACCATATCTTCAGATGGGAATCAGTACTCAAGAGCATGATATGATAGTGAAATAGTCTAGTCATCCAACCCAAGCTGGAATTTTTTTTTTCCGCTGTCGTCTCACACATGTGTCCGGCTATTTCTTTTGACATCACCCCAAGCTCCGGAGTCAGAAATTCGATGCTATTGAGAAATATTGATGCGGAGAGGAGGCGGATGTCGAAGATCTCCTTCACTTTGATCAAATCCATAGCTACATGGATGAGTCGTTATCACTAGAATCTGGTTGCTTGTCGCTTGGATGTTGTCATGATTTCGGTATGTCCGCTAAACGAAATTTGCCTCCTGTCGAAGGGAGAGATTGCCTCCTTATAATTGGAGCGGCGTGGGGTGATATACAGAAGGAACGCAAATACACTGCCTCATCGCCCCGCGCTCACTCCTACGTACACGAAATTTTGCATGTTAGATAGGAGCAAAGCTCATGCAGTCTACAGGAGTCCAATCCCAATGATCGCCCACCGACAGAGTGCTGCATAGCAGGTGCACTTCGGATTCGCCACGTCTGACGAAGGGTATTCCAGTGTTTCTTCGAACTACATGCCACGACATCTACAGAGGAGTGAGCATATGATGCGTAGCTGTATCATTGCAACAGCAGGTTGTCAGATTGCCTTTCGGTCGGCCCTCCCTTGTAACAGCCCGCAGGTCCTAGCCACTGTCAAAGTCATTATGTTTCCTATGATCTGTCTTGAACGAAACCATTATTACTACATAGGTCCTACGAACGGCAGATATTGCTTCGTCCGCTTTATTAGCTTTAGTTCTTTCCCTTGGATAAAATTATTCCTGCTATCAGTGCCAGCTATGTCCTGCTATTATTCAATGCTGTCGTCAGGAAGTTCAAGTGGTGATGTAGTAGTTGCTGATGCGTTGTATCCATATGGACCTACAAACAACAGTCATCCAGTGATGCAGTGTTATTTCTTGAGCGACGCCTGTTTGACCGATTCAATCTGCTCGAGTAGTCAGACCCATTACTTCTATCTCGGCGGCTGCACAGATGCAACCTATTCCGCCACTCAATGCTCATTTCCTTGCCGTGATGCGAGAATTCTCTGCATTCTATGGTCTACACTGATACACAAGCTTTGACTCAATAGCTCCTCCTCTCTCCCTGAATGTGATCAACGTTCAATATGACGCCAGTTATAAACACGGCAAATGGGGTTGCTGTCATGAAGAATTCTCTTGTGCGAACATAACAAACTACTTCTCCGCACCAAGTCCAGACAAGCTCGTCAACTATTACAGCGTCCCCCAAGAAAACGGTACGTTAGAGAAGCCAAATGCAATTTCCTTTTCCACAGTATCATCTTCAAGGACAACAACAAGCTCAAGGGCAATGGCCTCCTTAACCACTGCAACATCGTCGAGCACAATAGCATCGCCAAGGACGACAGAACCTCCAACTTCACCACCCGAACCCTTGGGTTCGAACACAAGGCTCTCAAACGAAGCGGTAGCTGGAATTGTCATCGCGGTGGCTGTCAGCGTTTTTCTGCGGTGCGTTGCGGGTTTCCTTTGTTTTCAGTGGCAGGGAAGGGACTTGACAAAGGAAAAGCTGCAAAATATCGCAGATGGTGGACGGAAAGATTCTGGAAGCATACACGAAGTGCCACACCAGGCGCGATACGACTTAGTCGACCATGACCAACACGAGTTACCCAACAACGAGCGATACGAGTTGCCCAACCATGAGCGATACGAATTGCCCAGCCGTGAGCGATACGAGTTGCCCAATCATGACCGGCACGAGTTACCCGGTCCTGAGCCATTCGAAATGAAGCAGCCTCGACTTGTTCTGGAACTCCCACTTAGACCTGATGAGGCCATCGAGCTTGATGCGACTCAGCAAATTCAACCGTATTAGAATCAGACCAGTTCGCATTAGTTGCCAGCCGAATGAAGTCCAGAAGTACGAAGGGCCCATTTGAACGGTTGTTTTGCATTGGTATGACTGGTTCAGTCACTTTTGCCATCCACGAGATTGCAGTTGTGTCAAATTTGCTCTGAGTAGAGCGACTATTGTGATTCATAATCGAGATAAATGCAGCTATGCTCGATGATGAGGCACGCAGATTCTTGGTCGCCCATGTCGCTACTGAGTCCTCTTCACGGGGCTTTTGAAAGGACTGGGATGCGAGTGCAAGCACAACATGAATCCTGTTTCCCTCTTGGTTTTCCTGGAAGAAAGTATCAAGGTATTGTCAAGTTTGTCGGTAATGGGACGTTCCTTGGTACGACATTGAGGGTATGATATGGATAGACCAGGTTTAGGAAAGCATTAATGTCCGAAAGCTGTTACTTGAGAGGATCAGATACTAGGCATAGGAGGTCGCTGCGGCAAAGTGGCAGGTCTAGAAAAGAGATCATCATCCCCGTCTTCTCGGATCACCTCCGCCAGACTGCTGACTCCCACCATTCCCTCCACCTCCGCGTCCTGCCAGGAAGCCTGCAATATCAAAATTCTGGATTGCTGCGGCTGGGTCTGACGCTGGGCCGCGTTTACTCTGGATCTCTTGGAACTCTTTCTTCGTTTCCTCGTCCACTGTATTTTGTCAGTATCATTTTCGCTTCCAAGAGATCCGACGATCCAGCGTAACGAACGGACAGGAACAACTTTAATACTTACTATTTTCCATCAATAGCGGCAACCCTACGATCAATCCCAATGAGAACAGTGCCATTAGAATCATCGGACTCTTCAAAAAGCTTAGTAACGAAACTGCGCAGCCGTTAGCCAGACTCCCGCTGCTCCCCCTACATTATCCCGGTTTCCTTGCTACTTCCGGTTATTGATGGAGACCACTTACATCCAGCCCGTTGCTGGTAATAGTCCTTCGCCGCGAGCGGCCTCACCTCCACAGCTATGTCGCCCTCTTCCCCTTCCCGTATTCTTCCCCCACCGACTCTTGGTCCTTTGTTGTCCCACTCGTTTCCCCAGAAAGTTCTCCATGCCTGGAGTTCAAGCCCTTGTTCCTCTGCGTTTACACCATCATCTCTGGCCTCAGCGAAGGTTGTCTTGGCCAAGTCGACTCGCAACGGAGGAAAAATGAAGTCGCGGCAGTGAACGTTTAAGAGATAGGACCCATGACTAAGGTTTGCGAAGACGAGGGTATTCGAGCGAGAGAGGGTTGCGGTGAGGTGATGCCCGCCGGCTTGTAAAGTCGCGTGTGTCGATGGAGGAAGTGAATGCGGATTGGGCAGGAGGGGAGGTGAAGGGGGGATTGATATGGTGAGGGAGGCGGATGAGGTAAGTAAAGGGAGGAGTAGAGCAGAGAGAAGAGTAATAGCGAGCATTCTGAAGGGTAAGAGGGCAATGCTTGATAAGTCGGGTGAAGGAAGAGTCTTGAAAGTGGACAATGTCGGAGGTTCGGCCAATCCCAGGTTCCACTGAAGGAAATCACTTGGACCGATATACTTATGTGAACATCAATGATTGGCCGAAAGAGGAGAAAAGGCGATCCGCTATTCCGAAGCGCATGCCAGAGGGATTGAGTTAGGATTACATAAGGATACCTCCATCACCTTGTTAGGGCTTCCACCTCCACTTCTCTCTTGACCGCATCCTAGTCGCTCATGTGCAAGAGAACGAACAGAGCTTTGCTCAGGCCCACATTACCCACATTTGAATCTTCTTTCTCCACAAGCAGGAGATACCGGTCGACACAAGATGGGTCAATTGACTATTTGTGCAGCTTAGGAGCCACACCTTACCAAAACCACATGGCTAGCCTTAAGAGCGGTATCCTAGCGGACAAGGTTTCTCAGCAAGGGGTTTTGGGCAACCTATGCATGTTCAAGTTCATTTGGCCGTACCCCGCTTTCCTTCACCTTGCTGTTGCAAACGTCGACGTTACTCGCGGCCGGAGTGGCGGTACTCAAGCCAACATACATTCCTCGACCCTTGCTATGTAGACCAGGGAATCTTTTCAATTTTACAGTGCATGACTCCACACGACACATAACTTTATTCCGCATCTCCTGGCAAACACTTGCTCAAGTGGGGTAATTGCCGCATAATTTGTCTAGGAGTGCGGGAAAGACTGAAGTGACTGAAGTCCGGCAGCCGCCATCTGTACGCTGGTTCTGAAACTCGCGAGTATAAGTCTATGCTTTTCAACTGCAAAAAATTTGCCTTTAGGGGAACCATGCCGATCTAGTTGCAATGCCTATCATCTAACCCTGATGATCTTGAGGGGACCAGCTTGAATTTCCCCTCCGCAATCATGCATAAAGCATTTGAAGCCCCTCTTCGATATCCTACACGATGAGTTCCACACCTCGGTCTTTCTCCGCAATTTTCGGATCTTATACGAGGGTCTATTTCCTCCCTAACGAGAAGTATTGGATCAGAGACCAATTTCAAAGAAAGACTGATTGCACCTCCCATAGTGTTTGCTTGGCGTTCTGATTGCCTGGCAACTGATTGTACATGCAGCAGCCCAAATTGCGGAAAGCGTTTTCGATTCGTAGTCTGGCAGAAATGTCAGGCATCCATCAATTTGAGAAGTACGAAGGTGAGGAGCGAGTCCTCCATCGCGACTTATCCGAGTATGGGCGTCGACGGAGCACTGCGGGGCCATATGCAGATAACCTCGAACTTGATGTTCTCATCATTGGTGCTGGCTTTGGCGGCGTGTTCCTTCTCCATGAGATGCGTAAGCAAGGCTATAAGACGGTTCTGTATGAAGCCGGTACAAATTTCGGAGGAACCTGGCGGTGGAACGTATATCCTGGGGCCCGCGTGGATTCTGAAGTCCCCATCTATGAGCTTTCCATCCCGGAAGTCTGGAAAGATTGGACTTGGAGTACCAATTATCCAAATTATCAGGAGTTGCAGCAATACTTTGATCATGTCGACAAGGTCTTGAACCTCACCAGAGACTGTGCCTTCGAAACCTGCGTGACCGGAGCAGAATTTGACGAAGAGTCAGGCAAATGGACCGTGAAGACTGTTGACGGGCGAACTGCCAGGACTAGGTTCTTGATTGTTGCCGCGGGTTTTGCGGCAAAGCGATACATTCCTGACTTCAAGAACCTTGATAAATTCAAAGGAACCATGTATCACTCATCTTTCTGGCCAACTGATGGCGTAGATGTTCGTGGGAAGCGCTGTGCCGTCATCGGAACAGGCGCTTCGGGTGTCCAGATTGCACAGGAATGGGGCCCAGTCGCAGGCGACCTCAAGGTTTTCCAGCGTAAGTGCTAGGATCTGATTACCAGGTAAAGCTAAGTATCTGTAGGTACTCCAAACTTGGCCCTGCCCATGGGCAAGAGGGACCTTAGTGCCGATGAGCAAAATAAATTGAAACCATTCTATCCCGAACTCTTCGCTTACCGAGAGAGATGCTTCGGAGGTTTCTGTTTTGATCTGGACGAAAAGAACACTTTCGATGTCACTGCAAAGGAACGAGAGCAATTCTACCAGAAATTATGGGACCATGGCGGTTTCGCGTATTGGCTCGGTAATTACCGGGATTATCTGTTCGATATGAAGGCAAATCGCGAAGCTTACGATTTCTGGGCACACAAGCAGCGAGCTCGTATCCATGATCCACGGAAAAGAGACTTGCTTTGTCCTCTCGAGCCACCGCATCCATTCGGCGTTAAACGCCCCTGCCTGGAACAAAACTTCTATGAGCAGTTCAACCGCCCAACTGTTGATATTGTCGATATATCCAAAGCTTCAGGCAATGAGATTGCAGAATTCACGGAGACAGGCATCAAGACCTCCGCTGGCAACCACTACGAGTTTGACATAATTGCAATCGCCACTGGATTCGATATTACAACGGGAGGTATGACCAATATGGGCCTAAAATCAGTGAAAGGAACATATCTGAAGGACGAGTGGAAGAGGGCAGCATACACCTATTTGGGCACTACTATTTCAGGTTACCCCAACATGTTTCATTTATATGGACCGCACGGGCCCACACTGCTTTCGAACGGCCCAACAAGCGTTGAAGTGCAGGGTCGTTGGATCAGGGACGTGATTAATATGATTAACACTCAAGGGCTCAAATTTATCGATCCTACAGAAGAAGCCAGTCAGGAATGGAAAAAAAGAATTAATGACTTAAGTGATGCCAGTCTCTTTCCCACGACAAAATCCACCTACATGGGTGGCAGCCTACCCGGTAAAGCTTTCGAACAAGTCAACTATGCCGGCGGCGTCGGGAAGTACAAAGAAGAGATCAGAGCAGCTCTACCCGGCTGGAAAGGATTCCGCACGGTGGGAGTAGTCGAGGGATAGCGAGGATACCAGGATTTTAGTAGAGGATTTACACAGTTGTAATCAGTTTCCGGCAGGTAGCTGCCTAGCTGACATTACAAAGACGATGAAGACTACTCAAGCATTGGTCGTAGTTTCAAAGGTTTCAATTTAGTTTCATACTTAAATACTGTGCAGTACTGCTTGATTATCAATCTTGAACTTTTTATATCTCATCCATAATGATCACGGACTTAACCTTAATCGCATGCTACAGTCAGAATAGATCTTCGAGACGATCCTTCTGATTGAAGTCATACGCATTTCCAAACTTTCCCTTCAAGTAGCTCTCACGAATTGCAGCGGTCGGCATGAAGTCGCTATGAATTTGCAGGTCGCCGCCATCCCTCTCAAGGATTGGTTTTAGTCCTTCGTCAAAGGCAACTTGCATCGGATTTCTAGACCATTAAGATAAGTTCCTTAATGAATGGCCAGCATCGGAATTCGTTGATACTTACCTATACCACTGGGCAAAATGTATCATTGCCAGCATCACTCTAACATCATTGCTAAAATTCGGCTTCCCTGCATGCCACAGCCTTAGATCCCTCAAGACTATAGAGCCCTTTTTAATGAAAGGCTGACTCGGAGGTCGCGAAGCTCGCCGCCCGTCTAGCAGACTCTGCTTAATACGTCCGCTTGCTCGCTCGCCATGAGCGCCTTCCTGCTGCGAGATGGCGGCGCCGGCATGCGTTCCAAGCCATACTTCGGTGCTGCCATTCTCTACTGTCATGTCGACGAGTGGGACGTTCAGGACGATGGCAAATGGGCACGCCGGATGGTCAAAGTCGGCATCGGAGTGCACCGGTTGCGATTGGGGCGGTGCTTCTGGCGTTGGTGGCAAAGCGGTGTTACCGGAGATGAAAGACAGACGCGCGCGTGGCCCAAGGATGGATGATACAACTTGACGAGCCAACGGATTGAGGAAGACGTGGGAAGAAAAATGTTCTTTGATCAAGGGTGGGTCTTGCTGGATGTTACTGTCGAGCTTTTTGTCAGTTTGCAGAAGATGCACGTGTTAACACATCTGACGAACCCCTTGTTGTAGTTGTATGGACTATGCTCCCCTGCGGATTGTAAGACTCGCGTGTCTGCTACCATTTTCTGGTTCAGAGCATCAAGTACTGCATGGTCCAGGATGTTCTCGAGAACCACAAGACCATCCCGATGAAGCGCTCTGGTTGCAATTTGTAGATTCCTCCAGGACAAGCACTGGGTAGAAAGCTCGTCTGGTTCAGGCCGGACGCTGAGGGGCACAGACGACAGACCTCTGCAAGAATGTTTTCCCCTAACAGTGACCTGGGCTCTTCGAGCTATAGGACTGAAGGATGTCAACAAGAATCGAGCCATCGTGATTGCTAAAATAAGCTCCTGTAGTGAGAATGTAGGCACCCGCTCGCGAGTAGAATATGCGAGATATGTACGTGCGTGGCCATGGTCAAGGACTTGTAGCTATTTATTGTTGAAACGGATGCTTGAGCGAATTCTAAGAGAGCAAACAGCACGTTCGCGGCGTCGATATCTGAAGAGTTAAAGATATAATGCTTTTCCCGAGCTTTGGAAGGTTGAACCAACCAGCGCTTCTGAAACGTCGGCAACCCCTGCTTTTTTCCAGTGAGCTTCCATCCTTTTTCAACACGACCACGGTATAGTTGATGCCTAAATTATTAAGTCAAAGATGTAAGCCGATCGTGAAACTCGAAAATGAAGCGATAGCAAAGCTGAGCGAGCAGATAGCATGGTGAGGTGCTTTGGGAATCTACATAAAGTCTGTGTTAACGCAAGCCGAGCTTGACTTGCAGAGATCGCAAGATTAAATGTAGAAACCCTTACATTAGCAGAAAACAACTACTGAAAAGGCTTGTTAACAAGAAAAGGCGATGAGAACATCCCGACATGCCGAAATTGCTCCAAGAAAGCCCGCCAATGTCGCCATCTGGAAGACATCGCACCAGTCCCTAGTCAATCCTCCTCTGGTGACTGGGTTGCCGTATTAGATTCTGGTATCGCCAATGCCGCAGTGTCCGGTACGACCTGTCGCCTGGTGGAATTTGAGCCGAGCTTTACCGTATCATGTTCATGTGGGTCGAATGATTCGTTGGCTTACCGAGACCAAGGCTTCCAGCAAGTCAACCAGCGTGACCAAGATGCACAGGACGAGATCTCAATCAAAGGTCCACGTGAGAGTCTCCAAAATCCAATAGTTGCAGGCTTATTTAACCATTACATCGAGGTCTTGGCCCCATGGTATGACCTTAACGACCCTCATTCGCTTTTTGCGGATGAAATTCCTTTGAAAGCTCTCGAGAACCCTGTCCTTTTCAAAGCTATAGTTGCCTTTGCAGCCAGCCATCAGAGCCGGACCTGTGGCTTTTCGTACGAACGAGTGCTTAAGCTCCACGATGCTTGCTTACAGGACTTGATCACCGCGTTAGAAGATTTTGAGCCTTCCCAGCAGGCCGAATACCTTGCAGCTACTTGCCTTCTCCGCTCCTACGAAATCCTGAATGGCGACACTAGAAATCAGGATCACCTCTGGGGGGCTTTCTCGTTTGCCGCCGCCCAGTCCATTGATCTTGGAAAATGGGGGCTCGTTCAGGCCGGATTCTGGAATTACATCCGAGAAGATATCACCGTTGCGCTTGAGTTTCGACGGCCGCTACACATGAAAATTAGCACCAGAGATCCCACGCCACAAGCCATGACTGGAACGCCTCACGACTCTGCAAACACGATGACGTACATATTGGCCAAAATCGTTAATTTTTGTTGGGCAAACACACGCTCAGAGGAAATACCGAGCGATTGGTATTTCTTAAATGAAGAATTGACGACATTTCGGACTCAATTATCCTCCGGTTTCTCTTCGTACTCGTGTGCCACCAAGTCTGGCACGCTTCCGTTCAAATCCATTTGGATGCTACGGCCTTACCACATCGCCGCCAAACAATATCTTCACATCGCAAGTATGCTTCTGTGTCTCTCAGCGCCTCAAGATGCTCTCGTTCCGAACCTGGAAGGTAACCTCGAATCCTATGCTCTTGACATAATCGCCATCTGTGCGACCAATCAGTCAGTGCCGGCACGGATCAATGCATTTGGTCCGCTCGCATTTTGCGGTCGGTATCTCATTAAGAGCGAGCACCGTAAAGCTCTGAAAGAGCTGCTGTGGAATATGGCAAAGGAAACGGGATGGAATGTTGAGCATATGATACGAGATTTGTATGAGAGTTGGGGCACCGTATATAGAGAGGCTTGAAAGTCCAAAATTTGGCAGAATTCTGGAAATGCAACTGGGACGCACATCGAAACTTTCATAGTATTGTAGCAGACTAGCCGAGAGTTCTATCATAAAGATAATCTATATATCAGGTCAGGTCATATCTTCCTGTCCAGTCAGCCGGCTATCCCGTTGGAAATTGCACAGAGAAGCCCTTAACAGCCAGATATCATTCGAGTAATCCAAGTCACCTCACTTCCGCTTCCTTGCAGCTGCGTCCTGCACCTTACCCGTCGCCTTCGCATCCGCACTCTTGATACCTTCCAGACCTTCATTCGCCTTTGCATCTCCATTGGCTGCCGCGGCCAGTGGCTTATTCGCCTGCTTCTCTTCCACCTCTTCATCGTCGCCTCCCTGCCCGAACTCGTTCACCCTTGTGTAATCCACCTTATACTTCCAGCTCTGGTACAAATATACAAAGAAGATGACATCGTCCCTCAGCGTCGCCAGGCGGTGCAGCGTAGGCATCTTAATAGTAAAGGCAAAAAGATCGTCGATGAAAGTATTAAGGAATTTATATGTCATGGCTCGAGCAGGCATGTGTGCGACTGACTGGAGCCGATAGTTGATATACAGCGAAGGCACCATCATCAAGAAGCCGTACGCGTACACCGATCCGACTAGCGTGGTAATGACGAATGAGTACCAAGACTTGTGTGTCTCGTAGACAAGGCTGTAGGCAGCGTAGGCGAGTAGCAGAGGCACGGCAACAATGTAGAGGTACTTGAAGGCGATCTGGTCGTATTCCTGTGTTTTCCTCTCGGATTCGGACAGCGTGTGCTTGTCTTCGAATTGGATCGTGTAGGGGAGGAAGGAAGAAGACCCTTGGGGCCGAGGGCGGACGCGGACGTTGACGGCTTTGGTGATTTTCCAGGCTTCGATGGCGATGCCCATGCCTTGGCCAAAAAGAATCATCCAGGATGTGTTTTCATTATTGTCCATCAGGTACAGGAAAATAATCCCTTGCATGATGACGTTGGCAAGGATGGTGCGGACACTGGTTCCGACATTATCTTTCTTTTTGCGCCAGTGGCTCACGTCGTTTTTGAACGCAAGCATCTCAAACACGGTATGCAGAACAGTAACAACACCGGTAGTCATAAGGAGGATTGGGTTGCTGTCAAGGAGAATCCGTTTGACTTCTTCGAATTCCGAACCATCTCCTCCTGTTGTTGCCTCGCCCGCTGCTGCCTTTCGCGCAGTCTCCTTCATGCCCATATCCATGCTGGCAATAATGCTGAATTTCCAGTTTGCTTGATGGTTGAGATCAATGCGAAGCGGCAATGTCTCAACCGTCTTGTTAAGCTCCGTCATATGGTCTCTCAGCTGCCAAAAAGTGTTCCAAAATAGGATTGGATAATACCAGCCATTCTGTCCAGAACTGTCTCTTGCTCCAGTGCTCTCCAGACTGATCTGCTGACGAACTGCGGGATGGACCTGAGGGTATTTTAGGACTCCAGAATCTGGGATCAGGGAGAAGGTAAAATTTGGATGGTAGTAATTTGCAATCACGGTTGCTTTTGAATCAGGATCTTCTATCTCCAAATCCGTCCCATTACTCGCCGCAAGTAGACTCCTTGTCTTCCTCACCTTCTTTCTTGGTAAATGTTGGGTTATGGGCCTAAAGAAGTGATACGCAGCAGCAACATTATACCCGGGAGCGATGGGATCCAACGGAGTCCCAGATTGCGCAACGTAGAAATGTCCCCAGAGGGTGTGGTTATTTTGCACTGCCTTTGGAACATTGATAGTGGTAGAAATCTCACGACTATCACTCCAATTGCCAAGCCTAAAGTTTTTCTCTTCGAAAATGAGGGATTCTTTCGGCATAGATTTCAGAGATGGCATTGCCAGAGAGGTTGATATGTACATGCTTATATCCAAAAGCGTATCCTGCGGCCACATAGGTGCGATAGTTTGTGGTATCGGATTGTATGGGCCATCTGGTTCGGCTGACGACGGCCTGTCGCCGAATGCAGGTATTGGGTCGTTTGCGCCTGGGACGTTGGTGGCTGTATCTTTGTTCTGTTTACTGCCCATGAACTGATTCATAGCGAACTGAACTAGCAGGAAGATGCCGATACTCTGGACGATTTTCTGCACCCATGACTTGTCTTGATGTTAGCTGCTTCGTCCCGTTCAGTATTGCAAGTATTCTTACCCATCCATCTTGCTGCTCTCGCTGTTGCGTGGTTCCGCCTGCATCTGGCATCTTGTCAGTGTCCTTGCAAGATGCACGCAGCGCTCAGCTCGATCTGCAAGGTCTAAAATGCTAGTAGCGCCGTGAAACCGGGCGCGAGAAGGTGATTGAACCGAGAGGAACGCGGACCCAGTTTCCGCCGGGGTCACATTCCCGCCGCGGGATGATGCAACAACGACACCACACACCGCGTTCCGAGCCGCAGGAAACGTGGAGGGCCATTGTTGACTGCTGGCGGTGCTGGCCGAGAAACACATCCTTGCAGTAGCTGCAATGCTAATGCGCCTGTGTGTGAGGTTCTAATTGGACAGCGCGTCCACCACCACAGATCACATCGCCTGCTGGGATACTCGATGACATTGTTTTGAGTTTCCTATAAATTTGAACTCTCTGTATGGCTTATCGGTAACTACCTCAAGCAACCTGATATACTGCTCTATACTCATGCTGACGAGTCTTCTACGTTTGAAAGGCCGCTGCAACACCTTGGTCAAGCTACCCACGCCCAAGCGCATTTCTAACATGGCAGCGCACCATATATCCCAGAATGATACCTCCAGCATGAACGCCACGCAAGGCAAAGGTGCGGTAGTCTGCGTCTTGTAAGCCGCGTCCTGACCCAGCTTCCTTCGAAATCCCAGCAGACTAACGCCTTTGCTCCGTAGCTGCGGCGCCTCCCCTGGCACCTCGGCCGCGCACATGGCGGCCGCGCGCGCCCTCGCCCACGTCTTCCACGCGCACCGCATCTCGCTCGTCTACGGCGGCGGCACGGTCGGCATCATGGGCGAGCTGGCGCGCACGCTGGTCGCGCTGAGCGGGCCCGGCGCCGTGCACGGCGTGATCCCCGCGGCGCTGGTCAAGTACGAGCAGGGCTACGACCCGGGCGCGGCGAGCGTGGAGCACGAGGCGCGCCGGCTGCTGGACGAGGCCGTCTTCGGCCGCACCACCGTCGTGGCGGACATGCACTCGCGCAAGCAGATGATGGCGCGCGAGGTCATCCAGGGCGGCGAGGGCAGCGGCTTCGTCGCCCTCAGCGGCGGCTACGGCACGCTGGAGGAGCTGATGGAGGTGGTGACGTGGAACCAGCTTGGTATCCATGCCAAAGGCATCGTCGTCTATAACGTCGAGGGGTATTGGGATGGATTGATTACATGGGTCAAGACGGCGGTTACGCATGGGTTTGTTGCGCCACCCAATGCTGAAATTCTGGTCGAAGCGCGGAGCGCGGAGGAAGTCGTGCAGTGTTTACAAGAGTACCAGAAGAGCGTAGGACGATTTGATCTAGAATGGACCGAGAAGTAGACCCTGGATTCAGCACAGCACATATTTGGTTAGCATTTACCCGGTGCAACGGAATATCGATATGGGGCGTACAGATGCTCAAGGGTTAGCTGGAAGTGCGATAATGCCACACGGCTGGCTGCATATAGATCAGATGAACATGCATAAACTTTGTTCTAGCCCATAGAAAGGTCAATTCGAAAGAACCCCCAGAACAATCTAGATTCAATTTCGAGAGACTTATTGAGAGTACTTTCGGCAATGCTCCAAGGAACTAGCTCCGAGTCAAGATGCTTGATATGACGTGGTTTGCTCAGCTGTTCAATAGTCATGCTTGTAATACCTGCAGGAGACATGATCATATTTGTGCCACTGGAGTTAACAACGATCAAGCTTAATGATAACACTTTCCAAAAGCAGCCGATGGCATGCAACGTTCTCCCCAGTATCACACACCACCAACAAGACAACCAAACCAGATGTACAGTTTACCAAAGGGCATGAGTATTCCAATCAACGCAACACAAACAAGGATGTAAGCTAACAAACATAACGTCACATGTACTTGTGGTAATATGAAAATCATCATCTCGTGAAAGGGAGCAAACAACGATGGGCAAAAACTGAAGCTTGAAACCGCACTGGTACTTTCGAAATGGAGGGTCTGGCTGGAAACGCTAATGTCTCTGAAAAAGAATGTCAACAACCAGGCGAATAGTAGTTTGATTGTAAACCTGGCTGTGGAGTATGTTGTCATAATATTGAAATTGGTTGCCAAGGTCTCTTTCGGTAATGGTTGGCTGGGAAGTTCCAGTCACAAGAAGCAGTATTGGTATTGTTCTTCCCTGGGAAGAAGCCCGATGACGGATTGCATCGGCAAACACCCGCTGTGTTGCTGTTGAAGCTAGAAAGGGTTGAGGCGAGGCCCACATGACTATCACAATAGCGCCTGCATTCTCAGCAAACGCTGCATGAATTTCCGTCATGCCAACGCTTGGAAGATAGGGAACATGTCGGACACATTTGTGGTGCTCTGCGAGTCGTCGACCAAAGATCTCGAACGGATCTACTGAATCTTGTCTCCCTGCCGTCCCCTCTGGTGTTGCCTGACCTACTCGTAACTGTACGGCCGGTGTGAATAGTACAAGCGACGTGTTCATGTCGAGGTTCGCAATGCGTCTAAGCGAAGAAGACGATGAGCGGACAAAAGACACCTTCGGCATAAGACTGAGATGATCCATGAGGGCCGAAAGTTGGTTATTACTGCCTTGGGCAATGGTAAGATTTTGACTGTTCGACTGTGTCGAGATTGGCATGTCTCCCATGACTTTGGGAGCACTCTCTTGTATAGACCGTATCCAGCTTTATTACTAGGGTAGAATCGATTCGAAGGTAAGAAGAGCACGGAAGAAGAAGAAATTCGAGCGTTCACGCAGGTAGTTGATGCTTGCTTCGTGGCTTCAGGACGGGTTTTGATTAACGACACCTGGCAACACGAGATAATAAATCGTAAGGTTCCTCTCTTGTGGATCTTTTGCAGTGTAGCACGGTATTGGCAGGGGATTACTGACAGGTTGTATTCCCTGATGTCATTCAACTATTCGTTATCAAAGTCGCATCTTGATCAACACCGAGAAATCAACCCCAAGGGGAGACAATAACCGAAATGTAAACTTAAAAGATAAGACTGCCTTCAATCAAATTGACTTTCAGGCCTCCATCGATAACGGCGAATCTTCCATTTTGAATATAGTATAATATGCGGCTCACGGAGGAAAACTCGCACGGCTTGTATCGGTTGGTAGAGAATGTCGCAACTAATACTGCAGATTTTGTAGGTGATGGCTGTGAATAATTGGCTTGAAAAGCGAAAATGCGAATGGAGATTGTGGCACAAGCCATGCAGCTCAGCAGAGAAATGCGGGCAACGAAAAGGCAGAAAGTCTATACCAACACGGCCCCCGTGCCATAGGATCCACACCAAATGTGGGGGTTGACGGGTAAACGTGGGGAGGGACGGTAAGATGTGGTCCTCTTGCAAGGCCGGAGGTGGATCAGCGTTGAGTTGGTGTTTCACAAATCGCTCAAAACAGACTTCTGTGCATGAGCATTCGTGGCATCCCTCCCTAATGGCATGTCAATTCGAACGTAAGAGAGCGGGAGTTGTTTGTGCGGGGCATCAGGGTTGGCCGCTTCGAGGCATTTTCCACTATCCAACGTTGCCTGATTAGCCTAACGATTTAAGAAAAAGAAAGGAGCTAGGGCCGCCATGGAACGGTACACACTCTCAATTGAGATGGGGAGAGCTAGGCAGAACATATTCGGGCAACTGGAGAGACAGCTCCATCAGCGTGCAGAAAGCCATGGCTCGAGCCCGAGGGCACTGTGTAACCAACAACTGGCCAGGATGAACGGCGATCGACATTCTTGTCCGATCGTAAGCTCATGTCATGACGGAGAGGTCCTCGAGGGTCGAGAAGGAAGAGGCTGGCTGGGGACGAATGACTCGCCAGCTGCGAGCACTGGGGGAGAAAGGGGATGCCCATCTCTGTGTAACGAAAAGGCTCGTTGGCGAACTTGCTTCCATTGGCAGCCGCCTGACGCCCATGCACGGTGACTCCGCCGTACCGTGCAGTCGACGACGCGATTGGCATCTTCCCTTGGCGATGTCGGGGACCGTGGCGAGGATACATACAGCGTGCAGACGTAGGCGAAGATTGCAAGAGATCAAGGTCAACAGATTGAGCTGTCTTGGCGATGGTTCCAGCAGGGTCCGTGAGCAGCATCGTGACAGGCAAGCTGGACTAGCGCGTTATTGACCGGCTTTACAATTCAAGCAATTCCATACGCGTAGGCATTTGCTTCAAACCATAGCTCTATTGGTTTGTGTAATGTCCTCATCCGTCGAGACCGGTGAGCAACGTAGCAAGCTCTGCGCGAATTATACCATCGTCTGACTCAGGCAAGACTCGGCCGACGTAGTGGGCGAAGCATTGCAAGCCTTGCAGAATGGTGCGTTTATTGATCGCGTGACAGGACAGACAAACATACTGAATTTGCTTTGTAGCGGCAACAACTCCCGCAAGGCAGCGGACTACAAAGATCTCTGCCATCGTTGACATCATATGTGATCATGCCTTTAGCAACGGCTTGACTACTCCTCATCTGCATCTGGTACTCGACTTGATCACCAGAAAAACCGAATTAGACCAGACGAGCGTCACGAATCTAATCAGAAACATGTATCCCGCGCAAAGAGTCGAAAACGAAGATGTCATTTTGGTTGTCGGCTGCTTTGGGCAAGCCAAGAGCAAGCCGACACCAGCTACCCAGGCATTACTTGTCAAATGGTTGATTATTGTCTATGAATTCCTCGAAGATGCCGCCATCATTTCCAAACTGTACAACGTGATCTTTAGTCTCTTGGACATGATCAGCTTGCGGTGAGCGCGCTGTCCGCGGAACAAATCGAATACCTCATCTCATAGCTGACTAGATCTCATCTGTGCCACTTGCTTGCGCTGGCCACCAAGAGGAAACACGTTAGACCGTTCCGGATGCAGCAATTGTCAGTCGTCATCTCCTGCATGCCGACGCTCGTATCTGACGGCGAACGCACAGACTCGAATTTATCACTAGTGTGGGAAATGAACCTGCGTTGCTAGGACTAACTGCTGTATACAAGGATTATTATCCCGATATCGTACTAAGCAACACCAATCTCAGTCGGACCAAAGCCTTCGTTGTATGTAATGAGTTGTAAAAGAGGAAGATCATTCTGCTGATTGTCTTAGCATCCTAATCCAGAATGGAGGCAGCGGTTACGAGACATTCAGCAAGCAAACGTGCGCGACTATGATGGCGATGCCCCCATTCAGAACGGTTTCAGAATTGTGCAGCAGGATGCCAAAAGGATTAGATTTGGAGAGATTCCTCAGGTGCATACGCTGCATGCGCAAGAGGTCAAGGCGCCCTCCTGGGATAACTGAAGTCCGCAGCACTGATGAGAATTCTAGTCCTCTGTAACGTTGGAAGAGATCTTAAGCGTTGACGATTTCGTCGAGAACCTTGACAGGATTGAATTGCCAAACCAGCTAATAGCCTCTCTACACGACCCTTTGCTTCAGAAATATCTGTCCCTGATGCCGTCCGAGCTATCCTCTCGACGCATCCGAAATTGGTTGTTGAACCACGAACTTGACGATGGCGGCTTACAGGCGGATGCGAGTCACACGCATAGGCAAGAAGATGTGCTTACTGGAATTTTGAGTTTTGCAAGCATTGCACAGGTATGATCATAGCGCTTGAGCCGTTTTGACCCCTCTGACTTGAAGCAGACACTGCCACCTGGTGCTGAGGAGTTCACAAAGCGCTTACTGACGAAATGGGATGGGGACTCAGCCACCAAACCGTTGCTTGACTGCCTCGTCCTTTTCACTCATTGCGATTTTCAAGGTCAGGCCGGATCCCGTGTCGTATTTACAGAACATTTTCTTAACATGATTTAGATTTTCTGGAGAACGTAACCAAGCCGGTGGAAAAGCATATACTAGTTGGGAATCCCAATCCGTTCCCACGCATACTACAATTCTATACAGATCTAGCGCGTCACCTCCTGATCCCAATTTCAGCGACAGATAGCAAGGCAAATGATATTATTAGCCACTTGAAGCACTTCGAGCAACTAGCACATCACGTGATGGATTTTCTATTGCCTGTCCTGACATCGCCTCCAGTTTCCGAATCGACTATGACTACTATCATTGAGTTCCTCGAGATTCTAGTTAAGCCACTGAAAGATTTAAGTGTCAAGACTCCCTCTATTTTCGGACAGGTGCCAATCATATTGCCGCAGCCTCATACAATTTACCTGCTGCTATTTGATTCATCCCCCAGCAATCTCTCACGGCTTTGCTCTAACCTCGCCGTTTACAAGGATGCGCTAGAGAAGAGAAGACTCTCAGCCAGTCCTCCTTCGCAGCAAACCGTTGGACGATTTAATGCATACCTGATGGATGTGTGTAATTTACTCTGGCGGTCCCGAGCCTTTCGGAAAGATGACAGCCACGCCGCAGGCTGTCTTATCCCTGAACCTGTTTCGCTGCCTCTTCAGGAATATCTAGAAGCGAAGGATCGCGAATACGGCTTGTCGTACATGTTTGGGCTCTCTCACCACCCTACAATGAGTTCGCTATCAATTGCTGCGTTGAGCGAATTGGAAGACCTTGCTGAAACCCAAGGCCAAGATCTTCGCGCTAGACATGCAGGACCGGTGACGCAACGTTCGTTGATGAAACTTGATAAGGATGGTGGCGTGCAAATATCGTGGAAAGATTATCGAGTACATGTGCTGCAGTATATGGAAAGACATTGCCTCGGAGGGGTGAAGGAATTGATGTTTAGTACCATGAAAGACTTGTTCCCCAAGACAGTCTAGTTTAAGACACCCCATGCAGATTTGCAATTCCCTATTCAGAACTTCGCCGACTCCAAACCCATCGTGCATCTGACTATGAGAACGCCACCGAGTGCTATGGTTTCCATGAACGGGTTTCCTCACTATCGTACAAACTTACGGCTAGCAGCAATCACAAGGCAAGATTGTAGGTGTAGTCATCTTCCATGTTCTGCGATATCCATAGTACGACAGAGCTGTAGGCGTCAGTGGGAAAGATGCGGGGATCTCGTAAGGATAACGTACCTCAACATAATTAATGCATTAGCGACTACGTTGGCGACGCCAAACCAGAGGGTTGGAAAAGGGTACTCCGGCACAACATACTTCAAAACCATTACAGTCTGTCAAATTCGTCAGTAAGTCTACTGCTGAATTTGCATACCGATACTAGCTCCAACGTACCACGCTACCCGCAAGACCTCCGGCCATGAGCGCAAAGCCCAGGAACAACACCAGCCTAGCCTTCCAAGCGACCCCGTTTCCGCTATAGCTATAACTATCCGCATTCAGCCTGCCTTTCTCAATCGAATTAATGACCAGCATGCCAAGCGCCGAGCAGATGCCGGGGATCCAGTCAACGAACTTGACGTGGACTTCGGACCCGTTACGGGCGCTTCTCGAGAAGGTAGCGGCATCAACGAAGAAGAAGAAGCCGAGTGAGAACTAGGACCCCCTTTAGCTTTCCAAAGCCTCTAAAATAGGTATTTGAGCATGGCTTACCAGAGCGCCTGCGGTGTAGACACCAGCGGTGCGAGTATTAGCGCTGTTCATCCATTGCGGTTTCGGGAAGCGGAAGAGCCTGTGACTCGACATAGCGACGTGTTGAGGATTTCGTAATATTTCCCGGCCGAGTTTGGAAGGTATGTATGAGGATTGTGTCTTGTGTTCTCTGTGAGCGCCTCGATCACAAGGTTGGAGCAGCCTGGGGCCCTGACGGATACCTGGCGGGCAAACCCCGGTCCGACCCGCCGCAAGTCCTCAATCCATTAATTGCATGGGACAATTTTACATTTCTGCGCTTTTCTTGCAGACTCTTTTCTCTTTCCCTTTCCTACCCGTCTTCGAAAATTGCAAACGACGACTACAGGAGCATTCAGCATGGCACCTACCAAAGTTAAAAGCGGCTCCAGCAAAGGAAACAATAAGCGCAGTCAAAAACCAAGCTCGAGTGGTTCGAGTTCTAGGAACAAGCACGCAAGTTCGATTTCCAAAGCCGCAAAGCAGAACAAAGCAAAACCCTCGCAGATATCTGCGAAGAAGAAAACAAGAACCTATACCGATGACGAGCTCGGTATACCCCGACTGAATATGATCACTCCGGCCGGCGTCCAGAAGCCCAAGGGCAAAAAGAAGGGCAAGGTCTTCGTAGACGATCAAGTATGGCATTTGTTGGGCTTGTTCACCTGCAGAGATAGCAGTATCCTAACAATTCTCAAAACAGGACAGCATGATGACGATTCTTGCCATGGTGAATGCAGAGAAGGAAGGCCAGATCGAGTCGAAGTTGATGAAAGCCCGTCAGATGGAGGAGATTCGGGAGGCAAGGCGCAAGGAAGCAGAGTCACGTCAAGAGGAGAAGCGGGCGAAGCTGGAGGAAACTAAAGACTCTCTTAGAAAACGACGAAAGCGGAAATCAGATCCAGAACCCATACTGGACCGGCCTAATAACAGCCCAAAGCAATCAAAAACGACCAAGAAGCGAGTATCATTTGGCTGAAGAAGCTCCCCACATCTATCTGGTCCTCTACGATGCACTCCAAAAAGCTCTATCCCACGACATGCAGTTTTCGCCTCATCGGCGCAAAGGTGAAAGGAGGCGGCGGACCCATTTTTAGCGACTCGGCCCATCCGTCCGCCTTCATTTTTCTAGATCCTCCCAAGTCGACCTCTCTCGCCATCTTATTGAGAAAGTTGATGATTGGCTTAACGAACCATCGATCGCCACTGCTTTGAAACCAGCTGAGGTGACCGCCTAAGCTCGTCACACAAAGAACGATATTCGGGTTTGCTTTAATCTCTCCGTATGGAATCGCCTCGTTTACAGCAATCTGGCCGCACAAATCAGCTCAAAGCTATGCAGAATTGACCCTGGTCCACGTACTGGATCATCCTTAGCATGGATCGCAAAAAGTGGTATCTTGACAGACAAGACGGAATCTGTGCTGCTGGCATCTCGGTAATACGCGTTTTCTGTGGGATAGCCCCAAGTGGGACCTTGCACTTCCCTACAGACAACGTATCAATTCTGACGAGAACCATGCTTTCTGTGCCGCTTACCTATCAAACTCATACAAATATTTCACCTTACGCACTCGATTAAGATCGATTCTCGTGTTTTTCGATATCTGATCCTCATGCCTGACGCTTGAGTCAGCAGGTTTGATCTTCTTACGGCCGCACCAATCAAGCGTACTGATCTACCAGCTTCCGCATGTTGGTTCCCATGACAGTCATGTAGACATGCATCCCAAGCCAAGTCCGTTGAAGCGCAATGGAACTGACTTCGAGCGCCCATGGATTCGAAAGTACAACCGCTGCTTCTAATAAACATTGGTCACCCTCTTCGCCAAGATACTAGAATATCACTCACGGTCAACGCACGGCTCTCAGTAATTTTCGTCTCCCGCACTTACGTTTGTCAAAATATTTGCCCCCAAACTATACCCAATGGCAAATAGCTTTCGATTCGGAAATGTCTTGCGGAGCCACTTCACCGTCTGACGGATGTCCCACGTCGCACGCGCATTGTACAGCACGCTACTCGTAATTTTGGACATAGCGCAGCCTCGACTATTAATTACACAAGCTTCCCAGCCGCCATCCTCTCCACTGCCGACCAATGGAGCAAGCACATGTCGAAGATAAATCTCATAGGATCCGCCAGAGAGTCCATGCAGGGTGATTAGCATGGGCTTGTCGTCATCAGAGCCTATTTGGTCGAATTCATTGTCGGTAAAGTATGTCGTTCGAGGAGGGAGAGTGGTGTCGGATTCGATACTTGAGACATGAGAAACGAAATCCACGGCGTATATGCCCTTGAAGGTAGGGTCTTCGGCTTCGAATATCCTGCGTTTATAGTGGATGGGGATATCATAGCTCTTCACCGCTGTCCAAAAGGTTTGAAGGTGGCCGTTGAACAAAAATGGGTTTAGATAGCATGGCGGTGTTGCAGACTTGCAAAGATTAGATAATGGTAGTTCTATCCCCGACTTTGTCTTGACTTTTGCTGTATTTTGCGCGTGATGGAAAGAAGTGTTTGCTCTTCCTATTATCCAGCCCAAATCCATAGTAAAAGGAGTTGTGCAAATGATCGTCGCATTGGAGTTTAGGCGAACACGATGCAATTAAGAGTAACAAGTGACCAAGAGCACGAAGCGAAATGCCGGCGCGTTTAAATGCCCATCATACCACGCCAACCTGTAAACTTCTTCGCGGCAGCTTTCGTCTCGACGATGACAGTTATCAGAACGGCGTGGCCGAGGTTCGTGCCCCGGCCAGAGGCCTGTCCAATCAAAGCGCGCGCTCTTCGACTTTCATCGCAACTGATGGGCATTCGAGTCATTGTGTGAAGCAGCCATGTAGCAACACCAGATATCGCCAAAACAAGCCGACGCATCTCACCATGTCCGAAAAGCAAGATGAATCACCAGCAGCACTCGCAATATGGACAAGGAAGCCAATACCAGTACCAACCGCCCAACGGGGCTCCTCTGTACTATTATCAAACCCAGCAAGCTCCACCTCCAGCCCACCCAATGGTCGTGATACCTCCACGACAGATACAATACCAACAGTATCAGAGTTTTGACGGCACCAACGAAATCCCGTACGGGCAACATCCAGCGCATTACCCGGGAAACTATGCGCCGCAGCACTCTCCGTCACCGCGACAACCACAGCAATATGTGCCACCTCAAGAGCAGTACCGACCTCCATATCAGCCGCAGCAGGTACATTCATACCAAGTACAATATCAGGGACAGCACCATGGGCAACCTCAGACTCAGCGCCAGCGAGAGCAGCCAAACCCGCAGATTCACCGAAAACCTCCCAAGCACGAACACCAATACCAGCCTTATCCAGTAAAGCCTCATCACAGCCCCCAAGTACCAGAACAGAAGAATGACATTCCTCTGAAGATCAAAGAAGATCAAATAGTCCCGACACCGAAGCTGCAGTTGGGAGTATCTGAACTTCCAAAAACACATGATGAAACGCCGTTTGACTACCAGTTATTACTCCTCTCCATGGCAGATGAATACATCCACGCTGCGCATCACATCGCATCGAAAGTCGCACATGCACAGGACCGGCAGAACAATGAAGAATACTACCGCCTCATGGCTACTGGATTGGGATGCATGGACTCGGTTCTTAAGCACTTTAAGCTTCACCCACGAGCGGAATCAAAGCTGCGACTGCGGTATGCTACTTTGTTACACGAAGAGACTGACAACCACCAAGAGATTGAAAAGGTGCTGAGTAAGGGCATACAATTGTCTGAGAAACACCGGCTCTTGGATTTGAAGTATAGCATGCAACATTTGCTTGCAAGGACATTGTTCGAGACGAAACAGAAGTCCGCTCTTAGATTCCTCGACAAGGTCATCCCAGATGTCGAGGCATATCGCCATACGGCCTGGATCTACGCTTTTCGCTTTCTTCGAGCCACGTTTTCTCTGCAGACCCTTCTTTATTCTGAGGCTCTTGCAGCCATTCAGAATTTGCGTATCATTTGCGATTTGTCTCGGGGTCAAGACAGGGCAATTTTTGTAACGGCAGCTACGATGCAAGCAATGGTCCATCTCCGGATCTCTGGCCAAGATTCTGTGGAGCAAGCCCAGCAAGCGGTTGCAGCGGCGAGAAGCGAACAGCTCGATCCTTCTTTGCA
This sequence comes from Bathelium albidoporum, assembly GCA_021031095.1. Classification (NCBI taxonomy): domain Eukaryota; kingdom Fungi; phylum Ascomycota; class Dothideomycetes; order Trypetheliales; family Trypetheliaceae; genus Bathelium; species Bathelium albidoporum. Next base: position 67,501 of record JAGFVP010000152.1, read on the forward strand.
ACGGCTACCTCAAATTACATCACTTCTCAGCTTTGTAGATCTTGTTTCCGTGCTCCAGCTACATAACGAACCGGACCAGATCATTGCAAAGATGAAGGGTATGAATCACATCATGGATGAATCGAGCCCGGAATTCAAATGGAATGCCAATGGATCTGTCAGTGTTCCACTTGGACAAGCCCTAGACGGCCAGACAACGCATGATACAGGCGGCATCTTCCAGAAACTACCAGATGGCAGGGATGCCCTGGTCTTTTGCTCGCTACCACGGGACGAACTCTATAGTATAGCGTTTTTGCTGAGCAGTCTAGCTTCATTCCATCGCAATAGCAGCGATGGAAAAACCAACAAGTTCGCCCAGGAAGGACTAAAAGGCCTGGAAGGTAAGATTTTCAAAGCGGGGGCAAATTTTCATGGCACTGACAGATTTATAGATGTCTTACCTCATGAACGAATACGATCAACCTCCCTTTCCGCTGCATCTGAACTCAATCGTCTACGAGCGCATCTGGACTTGAGTTTTCGCATCTATCGCATATTTGGCTTCTGCGACGTTTCCAACTGGACCAAGGCCAAGGAGGAATTGGACAGTCTTAGACGTATGCTTAAAGAATTTCCGTACCAGATTCCACCACACGCTCAAAGCCTCATGCTCTACCTCCAAGGGTCCATCCACCAGTCCAGCGGCAGTCTTGACCTTGCGCTCAAAGTCTTTCGCTCATCTGCACTTGCCTTGTCACCACCATCAAATCGTATATCTGCGCCACATCAACAGCTAACTATACTTGCTGCGCTTAATTCCGTGCTCATTCTGCGAAACCCATCTCTCAACTCGTATCCAGAAGCATCCGAGGTTTTGGGTCGACTCCAGCCGATTTGCAGAGATCATGCGTGCAAAAGTATACGGGCCGCATTCACTCTCGTACAAGCTCTCGTAGCTTCTACCGGAGATGAAGCTCAATCTGGCAAACCGTCAATGGTCACAACCAAAACTTCCCTCTCAACATCTCTCAGCTTGGCAAAAACAACCCAAAACGCTCAAATTACGGCACTTGTGCTCAACTTTCTAACGCAGATCTTCTTCACGGGTATCTCTGGCGAGCAGGCAGAGAAGTCCGCAAGGGCCGCAAGAGCAACCGCAAGTAATTGGCGGAGCGCGCTCTGGACAGCCGTGGCAGACGGAATGTTAGAGCAGACGCTGGGTCTGCTGGGAAAGGACGGTGAGAAGAGGAAGGTCACAGCAGACGGGATGGAAAAGCTTGCACAGTTACCCGAGGGTATCAGAAAGAGGCTCGACTATGGTGGCTCCTAATTATCTATCTATTGCATGCACGAAGAGCAAGATTCCTGGCTCAAGTGGCCGTGATTTGCGGCACCCGCAGGACTCATGCTGGGCGTCTGATTTTGAATTTCTTTTGGACGAGAGCTGAGCTGAGCTTCGCTAATTAACGGCTTCATAGCATGGCGCCTGGAGCTATAAGGATCTTCATATTTCGAATCTTGCTTTTGCTTTTATCTGCAATGAACTGTCTCGGGGTTTGCTGGTGCTAGTCACCCTGATAGAGTCGACGCCCGCGCATGTAACAACAGTGTGTATAGGAACATTAAGAGCTTTGTCCATCCTTCTGGAAGCTATAGGTGGCTACCCAGCTGGCAGATGAACGTTAATACTCACACCGCATACTTGCCTGGGCAAATCATACCCAGTACCAGATCACAGTAGAAAGTGCCTGGCTTAGTCCGTTCATACATCACAAGTACAAGTGAACGAAAGTTAAGACAACGAAATCCTTCTCAGCTGAATTCTGGCTGCGCCTCGTCATTTTCGGAGAAGTACCTGACTTGTGAGCGGCTGTTCCCCAGCGGAGGCTCAAGCTCCGCCTAAAATTACTTGCCGCTCCGCAACGCTCACACGACAAACTTCCAAACTTCGTACCAACTCTGGAACCACTGCTACCGATCAAATCCGTATCGTACTATACTCCAAATCTCATCAAGTCTTGTATCAAACCACTTCATCTCGAAATCCCGCGCCATGTCAGCCACCGCTGTTTCCAATCCTCCTGTAAACACTGGAGAATCCAAGAGCTCCAAGAAAAAGAAGGGCAAGGGGGAGCCGTCCTCCTCTCCTGGCGCGCTTCAAACTGCAGGCTCTGAATTTTCGGGAGAAGCTTCTGTTCCTGGGTTCAAAGTGAATGGTGTTGACTCACCACACGAGAGTCAATACATTCGAGAACTGAATAGGTGTGTTCACTCCTTATGTATTCTATGCGACTCCTCAGCTCATAGTATCTCTCAGGAACATTCGCAACGTCACCAAAAAGCTAGTATGTCGTTCAGTCGATCCCAATGACGCGTCAGTAACTCGGTCAAGTCTAATAATTCTCACAGAATGCTACCCAAAAGGTCGATGCAGTAGTCGCCGAAAATCCTGGCCAATCTCTCGAAGCCCTCGTTGCTGCTCGCAAAATCAATGCCGACCAGAAAGAACAAGCACTCCGCAAACCCGCTCTCCAAGCTCAACTCCAGCAACTTGAAGAACAGATCGCTCAGTACAAAAAAATTGACGAAGAATACCAACAACGATTAACAACCGAGAAGGAATTGCTGCAATCTGCCCACAAGAAAGACCTTGAGACATTGAGTGAGACGATAAAGGCTGAGGCGGCAATAGGAGCAAAGAAGGATGTCAAGCATCGGTTGCTCACATTCTCTCGCTTCTTGCGTGCTGCGGCAGCGATGAGGCAGAATGAAGATGACAATTCGGACGAAAGCAAGGCATTCGAGGGCGCCCTGTTGCTCGTTTACGGAGGAGACGCAAATGCTGTCGCTGCAGCAGAAAAGGTCATTGACGGCACGGACGACCCCGTCCCTGCCACAGATGGCACCGTTCTCTCCATAACCTGTACGTTCCAGCTTGTCCCTTCATGCCTTCTTTTCCCTCACTTTTGGAGAGACCTCACTCACGCATCATCCAGACGCCCAAGTCAAAGCCAAAGCCCTGGAGGGCGCCCCGGATGAGCCTTTACCCGACGCCGAAGTAGACGACCCTTCTTCTCTCGCCCCTGAACCTACCACCGACCCGACCCTCGCTCACGCTACAGCCACCGACCTCGCCGACCTAACTGTTCCTACCGATGGCACTCAAGATCCCACAGCTCTCGCTTCTTCTCCAGCCGCTGCGCCACCTGCGCAAACCAGCACCAATGCCCCTGCTGCCAATGCCGCCGCCGAGCAGGCTTGGGATGCCAACAACAAATCCGCGGCCGTCGACGACCCGTTGGCCGAGTCCTTTGAAATGGTACCGCGCGACCCGGCCGAGACGGAGAATCCGGCGCCAGTCGCTGCGTTCGAGGCTGCGGCACCGGCGACGGTAGGCGGAGCGGAAAGTGGGAAGCAGAGCTGGGCGGACGAGGCGACGACGGAGGCGAACAATCTTGCTCAGGTGAGCGGGGAGGAAGGCGTAGCTCCAGCAGCGGCTGGGGCGAATGGGAATGCGGGAGTTGCTGGAAGTGGAAATGATGGATTTCACCAGGTGGTACATCATCCGCGTGGCCGGGGCCGTGGAGGGTTGGGAGGAGAGTATGTGGGACGACGTGGACGGGGTGGGTTTAGAGGAGATGGGGATGGGCCGCGACGCGGAAGGGGAGGATTCAGGGGACGTGGTGGTGGAGGTGACGGAGAGTATCGGGGCAGGGGTGGAAGGG
>JAGFVP010000153.1:0-70075 GCA_021031095.1 Bathelium albidoporum
GTCGGAGAGAGCTGGGGTGGTGGGGACGGATGAAGGCGCGTCGGTGGTGGGGGTTGGCGGTGGACGGGCGCGCTGGGTACGGGTGTGTGATGGTGGGGGAGCGGAGAGGATGTGCGAGAGGGCGAGATAGGCGAGGAGGGCGGTGGTGGAGGAGACGGCCCAGAAGGTGGTGGTGAAGAGAAGGAGTGAGATGATGCGGTGCTTGTACATGAACCATCTGTTGCGATTTAGCTTTTCGTCTGATAACCGAATACGCTCGATCGTTTGTCCTATCGGGAATTGGCCAATTTCGGCGCATCAAGCACATACCTCAGACCCTTCAATCTCGCGACAAACTTCACACTGCACCCATAGACCTGCAACCGTCCTCCATCCCTCGCATCTGTCCTCGCCCGTATCCGCACCGCCCGCGGTATGCTTCCCCAGCCCCGTCGAAACTCAACCCCCTCCATCATCCCCACCTCCAGTGTCTCCGCCTCAGTCTTCCATCCCATTGTGTACAGTGGCAAGCCCGCCACCACGCCCGCCTGTTCCACGACGCTCGACCGATACGTCAGCATCGCCGGCCGACTGCTACGCGCCAGCACAGCACCACCATGGCCTTCCCCCGCCACCGCAGCATCCGGATGCAGCGGCTGCGACGCTGGCGACGGCTGCCGACTACTGCTTTCATCTGCGAGGAGCTCGAGATCGAGCATGAAGTTGCCCAGCGCGATGTTGGCGGGAGAGCGGGGCAGGCGCAGTGCAATGCTGACGTCGTAGGCCTGCCGACTCACCACCTCGCTCTTGCCCAAGTCTGCGACGCCGACAGGCCATATCTGCTGCTGCGGTTGCTGTAGCCGTGGATGGATGGCGTCGATGGGGCTGGCGGGGATAGGAAATTGGAGGTGGATGGCGCGGTCGAAGCCGATACGGGGTACATAGGCAGCGTGGAAGAGAAGTGCGGCTGTTAGTGAGAGGGCGGCGAGGATGATGGAGGCTGTGAAGAGGAGAGCAGTATTAATGTAGGCGCGCTGGGCAGACTTGGAGGTAAGGGTGCGAAGGGGAGCGAGGAGAGTGTCCTGGGTGGGTTAGGTCAGTTTCTTGTCTTGTATGGTAGTAATTAGTGAAGTGAATCGACACACTTTGATTATGATAAGAAGACCTCGCGCATCCTCATCAAGATCGTCCATTGCTACCTTGAAGATAGGGAATAAGTTGAAAAGGGAGCTCTCATTCTTGCTCGGCTTGATATTGTTTACGATGACGTCGAAGTGTTGGGTTCGACTTTCCATAATCGGCCAGGGAGCGGCTTCTGACAGGATTGGGCGAAACCTTGGCGGGCTCTTTCACATGTCATCCCCTTTAGGGTCACGGAGGTCATTGCATGTGACAAGCACCACAATTTGGAATAGGAAACGCTGTTGATATTTCCGCTCGTATTGAATCACAATTACTCTTGGATCAGATGCACAATGACACATTTCGTTTCGTATGTGTTCGCTCCGGTAAGAGCACGACGAAGACCATGCCTGCGTACATACACCCCAACGCCGGAGAGCATTGGAATATGGGCGCCCGGCGCAACTTCAGTTGAAAAAATCAGAATCCGATGCAATTTGCCCGATGCCGCCCAATGCAAACCGTATCCCATCTCCCCCAGCGAAGCAGCAGAAATCGGTGCGACCCATGAATCGGATAAAAACAAGGAATGATGGGCAAAACGCGCTGTTCAGACTTAGACAAAGACGAGGCTGAATACGACAGCCCATGTTTCACATGCGCATGTGTGACAAGGTCATTAGTCGATTCTCTCGCTCAAGTTCAGGTATCGTATGAGAGATGATGCAAATAGCAATGTAGGAAGTGCGTAACAATGTGAACGAAAGATAAAGAAAACTGGGTAGTAGTTCGTAATCTGTGCTGGACACGCCGCAAAGAGGCAGCTTCGTGACTTTTGCGAGCCTATCCGTGATATCAACGCCGAGACCGACCATGATGCCACTTGCACGATGTCATTCTGGATTGATTTTGTGTGATGAATGCACCTCACATGTCGAATCCACCATTGTTGAAGACGCCGTCTTCCGATGATTCGGCATGTGACATGGTGGGTATGATGCCGCTCATTCGATCCGTCCTTCTGCTGTCCCACGTTGCATCGGCAGATCGGTCATCTCTAGTATCCATGCCATCGAGATCGTCTCTATCGCGAAAGTGGGCGTCCATGGCGCTCTCGTCGACAAATGTGAAGCCAGCGAACTTGGCTTGTACGCCGGGACTCAACGGTGTGCTGGCAGGGTTGACGCCAGAGGCAAGTGCTGCGGCCCGAGCATTGAGACTGCTAGCTCCGTTCATCGCATTCGTAAACTCCGGATCGAAGTTGCTAGTGTCGGTCTCAGATTTGAGCTTGGGCTTGAATGGAGGAACCAAGTTCTTCTTGGCAAGCGCTTCCCAATCGATGTCGGCGAAAAACGGGTGGCGCTTCAGTTCCTCGGCATCATCTGTAGCACCAAGTCGGTGCTTGGGGTTGCGATTCAAGAGTCCCTTGACAAAATTTCGGCCTTCCGGGCTTAGCGCATCCCGTGGGAACCGAACCTTGCCGAATGCAATATTCTTGTACATTTGTTGCGTGTCCTCGGCATAGAAGGGAGACCAGCCACAGCACATCTCGAACACGAGAACACCGAGGGACCAAAAGTCAACCATAGTACCATACCCTTGCTCGTCGAGTAGCACTTCGGGAGCCAGGTATTCTGTTGTGCCGCAGAATGTGTTTGTAGTCGTGTCCTTACTGAGGTTTGCCTTGGATAGTCCAAAGTCGCAGAGAGCAATATGTCCGTTGGCATCTAGCAAAATGTTCTCCGGTTTGAGGTCTCGATAGACGACGTTGTTTTGGTGCAGATCTTGAAGCGCTAGGATGAGCTCGGCAATATAGAACTTGGCACGAGGTTCCAGGAATTTGCCTTCTTTTTGCAGATGCCAGAATAATTCACCTCCGGACATGTAGTCAGTGACCAGGTAAAGGTCGGAAGGTGTTTGGAATGAAAACTTGAGACCAACGATGAATGGCGAGTCTGCCGTTGCGGTTCGGACCAGAATATTTCGCTCGCCGATGGTGTGCGCAATTTCCTTCTTCTGTATGATGACTTTCTTGGATAAGACCTTCATAGCGTAAATGCGTTGTGTATCTTTCTTCCGAACTTGGAACACCTGGCCGAAGGTGCCTTTGCCAATGAGTTTGAGAATTTGAAAATCCTCAGGCCCGACGCTCTTCTTTTCAGCTTTCTCGAATTTGAGGCGAAGATGGATCTCGCCCGTGACACCAACATCGTCTCCCTCCCGGGGTTCAAGGTGGAACCACTGGTCAAAAGGTGAATCGTATTCGACGAGGCTCGGGCAAAACCGTACGTGGCCAAGGAAAGCTTCTTGATCGGTTCTCTCGTAGACAGATATGTCCAATTCAGCATGATCGCCCACAACGTCACTGCAAAGTACAAATTAGCTGCAGTCCATCTCTTTGCAGTCGCATACTTACAATATAGCCTCGTGATCCCACTTTGGATCTGTCAGCCTATTGTCCAACTTGGCATCTTTGAGATCGTTTATGCTTGTATTACTACTCTGCCGACTCTTCATTGGTATCGCCATTGGCCTCCCAGCATCGCCCTCTGACCTTCGCGGAAGAAGTCGACTGGAAAGTGCATTGCCGAAAGTGTCCTCCACCTTTGGTCCCCTCGATATGTATTCGTTCCATTGAAATTGGCAAACGACGTACGGATCAACCGCTGGTCTTAACCCTCGAGCTTCCGATATGACAACGGAGAGCTTCCCCTTCGGCGAGCCGGTAATCGTACCAGCTCCTGATCCATTTCGGGAATGCGACTTAGTGAGCGGAGTGCCACCGTGGGCTTGCGAGAGGGGCGTCTGGTTGGATTTGTCTTCGTGCGAAAGCGCTCTCGGGGTCTGCGGAGGAGTGTTCTGAGATGGCGCACAGGCACCTTCAGTCAGCCTCTTGGACTTGTGAGTGGGCGAAGAATGTGAACGACGCCGAGGGTAAACAGGACGGGCAAGAATGGAACGGGCAGGGGTTGTGGGAGAATTGGTGCTGGTGGCCGGATTGGAGATGTGATGAGCATGAACATTGGGCTTCGTGAGTTTCGTGAGCGGGGCAGAATTGGCGAAGGTATGTCTGCGGAGCCGGACTGGGAGAGGAGCGCTTTGGTTATGGCGATCGTGGACTGACGTTGCCCGTTCAGACCGGTCCTCGCTTGGATTGTCTTCGGAGGACTCGCGTCTCGAAGCTTTGTGTAGCGAAGAATTCGAAGACGTCGGAGGTGTGGGATATGTATGCTGCGGGGGAACGAAGAGATGGTTGTCCTCGCAATCTTCCTTGGGCAGAGCCAAGCGTTCGTGGGGTAAAAGAGGAGACAGCTCGTCGTTTTCGCCAGGAGAACGATCTGCTGAATTGGGCGCGGTGGGCAAGGTATGATCGCTCTGTTGCATGCTCGTCCGGGGCGTGTGAAGTGAAGTTCCAGGAGGGAGAGTGGCAGATTGTAGTGGCGCAAGCATGCTGACAGATTTGGGGTGGGTGTGAGAGGAGTCACCAACCTGGCCAAAGTAGCTGTGCAGTATTCCGGGCAACCTTTTGTCGATGGGATCGGGTCGCGGTGTCGCGACGCCGGGCGGAGTGGTGCTGGTGGAGCCTATCTGATCGTGATCTTCGTCGGTCGCTTTGCTGGATATCACACGCGCGTTAGCCAAGGTGCCCATTGCACAGCGGTGAATGGCACGCTGCAGAGACAAATCCAACAAATTCCAGTGGCTGGGGGAAGGGCAGAATGTGCGACAGGAACCGTAATAAAGTGACGACAGTGACAGGCAAAATGCTGGTGTATGGGAACAAGTTTGTGCGACGACGGCAAATCGGGCCAGGCTGGTTGGGCCGAGTGCAGTGCTGCCACCCCTGGGCCGAGCCTAAATTCAAACGCGACCGGGGGCGCATGTGAAGCCATGCGCCATTGCCCGTCCACGCTTAAACCCCCTCCCAAGTGGCAGTTGAGCGTTGGGAGACTCGATCCAAGGCACCAGGAACCACAACGAGCTCCCTCGTGCGCGCGTCGGCTCCGCGCTAATCAGGGCTGATTGTGAAACGCTGCAGGTAATGGGAGGGCTCGCGTGGCCCGTAGGGCTGTTTGCCGCACCTTGCGCCAGGGGAGCAACGGACCGATTCCACGGTGCAATGGAAGCCTCCCAGATGGGCGGATTCGCTCCAAGGAGAAACGGAGCGCCGTCCCCGGGTCGGGGGGTGCGGACTTGGACTTGGGACTTGGGACTTCTGTCGAAGTCGGAGCGACTTACCTGTGCATCATGGCCTGTCTCAGCAGATCCGCGGCCGTGTGCGGGTTGACGCCGCCTTCCTGCCCCGCCATCGTCGAGTTTGCCCGGCTCATGGGCGGACTGGTGCCAGTCGAGGGCACGGCGGCGGTGGTCGAGAGAGCGGGCACGACGGTCGACGACTTGTGCCTCACGGACGCCGGGCGCGGGCTGCTCGCGGTGTTTTGATGCTGGCCGGACGCTGGCCGCACCGACGTGAGTGGAGCCGGATGCTGGCGCGGGTGGGCCGGTCGAGATGCTGTCGATGCTGCTGCTGGACGCTGCTCAGTCGTCCAGACGCGCCATGCTCCGCTGGGCGCCAGAGGGCTCTGCAACGATGGTTGTGTAACAGCAGCACCACAGCTGGGCGGCGAGGCAGAGGGAAAGAGAGGGGTAGACGGCGGTGCTTCCGACAGCTGGAGCGCGGCCATGGAGCTGCTTTCCTTTTCTTCGATGATGCTCTGCCGGCCTTGCCCGCACCGGCAATCCAGCCTCGACGGATGCGCCTAATTTGCCTTCCTCCCGGCTCGTCGGCGTGGCGGCGGCGATTTGCGATGTGGCTGCAGCCCTGCCAAGCTGCAAAATAACGCTCTCGACTCGTCCTGCTCGCCCTCTGCTCGGCCGTACGACCAAGCACGACTACGGTGGGCGCGTCGAGGATTATGTACCGCCTGTGTACCTGCTGACGAGAGTGATTCCAAACAGTGACGGGGCCGGTACCAGTGGCCTGGACCACTGACCGCCTGCCTCCCGGCGCTGCCTTGGGCTCGACTGCTCGAGTCGTCGCCTTCACTTTTTGCTGACCACGACTGACCGCCACCCTCCCCCTCCGAGCTCGATTGGATCGCCGCTCGTGTGCGCGCGAGATCCCAGCCCACGCGGCGCGTCAGCGGCGGCCTGGGTGCGCCGTATCCATGTACCCCTCACTCGTCCGGCTTCTCTCAATCCAACTCCGGCTTGTTTCAATGGCTCGTCGCGCGAGGGCAGCCGTGTTGGTGACCTGATGTGCATGCTTACAACCTTCTTATATAACAGAGATTCGCGAGACCAAGATTGTACTTTAGTACCAGTACAACCTCCAGTCTCACCTCGGTCCGACCCGATACCTCGTGGTGGGCAGGCGTTGCGAAATGGCTGACGATTCCAGCTGTTGCTGCGTTGCACCACCAGCTCAGCCCACTGTCCAATACGTCAGGTCTTCTTTCAGCTCCGGAAGTGTGGCTAGCGGCATGTGAAATCGATGTCTACGCCTCCGACGGTACACTTCAGAAGCGTGGTTCCCAAGCTGGCCCTGCCCAGGGAATGCGCGCTTGGTGGCTGACATTCCTGTACTCATTATTGGATGCCAGGTCGGATCATGTGTCGTCGAGCATCGAAATGTGTGGTGAAATGCAAAAACGGATGCACAAGCCAAATCGATATCACATGTGATGCATAATGAACGCGGTGCCGCATAGTGGAGCTGAGTGGTTTTTCAATGACAATGAATGCAGACAAAAGCAGCAAGCACATTTACAGATTGATCGACAAATGCTCAGCATATGTGCAACATTGGCATCCAGACCGCCCATCTTACCCAACAGCTTTTGTGTATCTGTACATCTTTTGCTGCTTCCGCACTCGGTACATGGCGTAACCCCTGCGCTTAGCTCGCTTGCATCCATGCTTGATACCTGTTGGTCATTGAATCACTTTTATCTCTATTCGTACTGTTGTCCCGCGACCATATCATTTGAATCAACACAGCCGCTCCCAGCCATCATCTTCCGAACAACATCCTTGAAGCTACCTTCGATACTCCGGGAGAACCGCACCCATTCAAGTAATGCATCACTTCCAGGGCTCATACACTTTTCCACCTTGGCCTCAATGTCCACCTTCTTCAAGCCTTTGATTTTCAGTAAGTCTCGGACCCATTCGAACGACTGTTCCTTGAGCATTTCTTCCATCTCTTCCTTCCCGATGGGTTCGATACCGTGCCAGCCTTCCCGACTGGGCTTACTTGCAATAACCTGCACTTTAAGCCCTTCTAAAGCAGGCATCCTAGCAATGCACTCGCACGCATTGCGCCATTCTGCTCGGCCATACTCTTTTTCGAAAGGAGCCGCTTTCTTAGTAACTGCCACATTCCTGACACATTGCTTGGCAGCCATGGTGAGGTCATTCATAAACGGTGAGATGGCTTCGACGTGTGTATCGAAGTCAAATAGATGTCTGGAATAGAGCACAGATACTGCTTCACGGTATGTCTGGCGATTCACCTGAAGGATTGCAGCATCCGGTCCATTTTCATTTGGTGCAAAGTAGGTAGTCCTCAATGTGCGTGCTAATAAAGGACCTGCGCGAGATAGAAACTGTGTTCGCCGCCAGCCCAGTGTCCTTCCCTTGTCATTAAACTTGCTCGGCTCGAGTATCCTAATGGCTAGCGTCGGCATTGACTTAATCGGACGGTCGACGAGGGTTTCGGCGGACTGCATCGTCACAGCCCTGATACCACCAGAATGCTGCTTCTTGGATGTCGGCGGGTTGGAGCCATTATGGCTATCAGCATAATGCAGCGACCCAAAGCCATTTGGAGGAGAGGGAATGAGAAGGTATTCGTAGATCTCGAGACGTATTTCGAGCGGAAGCTGAAGGAAAGGAGACAGTGTTGATTTAGAGTCCATTTTGGTTTCTTGTGATAAGAATGCAGTCGAGTATTGCTATGTGTATTGGTCGTTTGAGCTATTAAACGCAAGGACCCAAGTCAAGGCTTCAATGTTCGCTGCTTACCTCAAGCAGCAAGTCGTACTTCAATAGTGTTCCGGAGCTAGTGACCGCGACGACTTAACTTCATACTGGTTGAACTTGATTAAAGTATATTGCTTTCTAAGGTCTAAAAGATATTGTGATCTTCCGAGGAGAATTGCAAGTTGCAGGATGTACAGATACTTATCGGGGACGAGGTCTCTTAGCGACCTGAAGCCCACGATGACCCTGTTTGGCATTTCCACCCGACCAGCAAGACCTTCACCAGATCTGTCCCTTTACAGAGGTGCTTATACCAAGAATGTAGGAGCCTTGTTCCAGCAGCTGCAACGGGTATTCCCTTTATGACCATGGGTCCGAACCATGATTCCGAGAATGATTCCTCACGTAAAATGATTCAGTAGGTGTTCTGCAATTTCATCGTCACCCGCACAGTTCAAACAATTCCACACTTCACCAACTCTGCTGGACGAATAAAGTACATAGCTGGGTGACAGATCGCACACAACTCTCACAGGGACTGCATTCAAATGAGAATGGCAAAACGATCTATATTATCTGCAATCGCTTTAGATAACAGTTAACATTACTGTGCGCTAACCGTCATCAAGTCCTGTAAAGATCTTCGAGACAACCAAAAACCGAGGCCGGCCAGCCTACAGTACGTCATTGCAACAAAACCCAAATGCATCAGTCTACTGAAGCCAACAAAGTCTGTGCGCCCATGGTTCGCTACAGCAAACTGGCCTTTAGATCCCTTGTACGAGATTACGGTGTAGATCTTTGCTATACGCCCATGGTAGGATATCTTAGAAGCCGCAAGAGCAACTACAAAGGCTGACGTCAATCATTAAGATTCTGGCTAAGGAGTTCAACCGTAGCTCTCATGCGAGAGATAGCGGTGCGTTCATCTATCACTCGCTATTCATTCACTCTGAGAACAACCTCTAGACTTCAGTACGAATTCCCAAGACATGCCGACAATCGTGCAATTTGGCGCCTCGTCCCCTCTAGAACTGGCCCGAGCTGCTTCTCTTGTTCAGCCCTTCGTCTCTGGCGTCGATCTCAACTGTGGCTGTCCCCAGAGCTGGGCCAGTCAAGATGGGCTGGGGGCAATCTTAATGAGAGACAGGGCTGCTGTAGCTGGAATGGTGAAGGCTGTCAAGCAGCGATGCGGAGACGAGTTCTGCGTGAGCGTCAAAATTCGAATCCACAAAGATCTCAGGTATGTATTCGGCAAACAAAAAACAGAATCGGGGATGGCGAATTCACTGAGCATGTCTAACACAGAGATACCGTTGATTTTGTGCGCACGATAGAGGCCGCGGGCAGCGATTATCTCACAGTCCACGCTCGTACACATTATCAACGATCGAGCACACCGGCCTTGCTTGAGGCTACGAAACTTGTTAAAGAAAGTGTTGGAGTACCGGTGGTAGCAAACGGAGATGCTTTTAGCCGAACAGATGTTGAGCGAATTGCGAAGGAAACAAATGCTGATGGTGAGTAAGGTCTTTGAACGCGAAACAAAATTAGTTCTTTTCGTTATTTCCGGCTGTTTACCTTGCCAAGAAATCCCTATCTTCCATTTCCAACAGAGATATTTCTAAGATTTGAGCTTTAGGCATCATGTCTGCGCGAGGCTTGATGCAAAATCCAGCCTTGTTCGCAGGGTACACATCGACTCCGTCAGAAGCTTTCAACAAATTCGTCGGGTACGCAACGCTATCCCCTTTGCCGTATAAACTGCTACTTCATCACCTATCGGAGATGAGCGGCGGTGTGTTGACCAAAAAGCAAAAGATTGAGATGTTGGAAAATAGAGATATTCTGGACCTTATCGACTGGCTGCGCGCAAGAAACTTGGTAAGCTGAGCGTTGGTACTACGATAATCCTCATTTCATCCTTGTCGAAGGTTGCAATGGCGGGGTTGAGTAGAGCGGGATGTAGTGGAAGTGGGAGAGGGTGGAGTTGTGGAGGCGGAAAGGTTAACACACCCTGTTGCCCGTGCAACCGGCACGTCCCGCAACGCGCTAGTGAGCTCATGTCAACAACGAGCTTCACCACCAAAGCCCATCGCCGACAAACTACGGAAACCCTGTTCGCCTCTTCAATTAATACTCAAAATCTTGTCGCAGATTTTTCTCAATCTTGTGGAAGGAAACTGGCTCCAGCACCATCGTAATGGCGCAAGATACGGGCTTTTTTTCGGTTCGCCGACCACGCGAGGTAAACGATCCTGGACAATCGCATGCGCAAAGTCGGCGCAAGAGATATGATGAATCAATGGCTAATACGAGGTAGACTCTCGGCAGTATCAACCACAACAGCTCAGCGATACCAATGCCTAGCTCTGCAATGAAGCGCTCCAATTCCGCATCGAATCTGCAGCAGCCACCGTACACGGGAAATCATGTCCGCTCAACATCTGGGTCTCGCATGTCGCTTGCGCCTGGACGGCCGAGTCAGCCAATATTTCAGCGCTCCTCGTCGGGAAACAATCTCGCGGACTTGGGAGGGTTCTCAACAGTGCAGCGCAATTCTACGTCCAATACGTTTGGGAGTGCTCAAGGTCGCAAGAGCTATGCGCCAACAACGCCAGCGCATGCAATACAGCCAATGGATCAGAGCGCGCAACGGCGAAGTAGTGTGTACAGTGCGCGACCATCTTCAGGCACCGGTGCACCCGGTGGTCGCCAGTCGTTTTTCGCTACGCAGCCCATTCCAGGAGGCGTGCCTCAGGATCCGCGACGGCTTCGAGACGGAAGTGTACGTGCGCAGATGGCACAAGAGCTCATGGAATATCTTACAACGAACAACTTTGAGATGGAAATGAAACATTCTCTCACGCACAAGACCATGACTTCGCCTACGCAAAAGGATTTCAACTTCATGTTCCAGTGGCTGTACCATCGCATCGATCCAGCGTATCGCTTCCAAAAAAACATTGATAATGAGGTTCCGCCATTACTAAAGCAGATGCGCTATCCGTTTGAAAAGTCCATCATGAAATCTCAGATTGCAGCCGTTGGGGGCAACAATTGGCATACATTCTTGGGCCTGCTTCACTGGATGATGCAACTTGCACGGATGATGGAGCATTATGCCGCTGGGACATACGACGATGCTTGTATCGATGCTGGCTATGACGTCTCTGGCGATCGGATCATTTTTGGATTCCTATCAAACGCGTATCGCGAATGGCTGTCTGTCGAAGATGACCAGGACGATGAGGATGCAGATCGCCTGATCAGACCGCATGTTGATGCCATGGCCGCAAAATTTGACGCCGCGAACGCACAGTACCTTGATACAGCAAAGACACTGGAAGCAGAGCACGAGGCATTGCAGCGCCAGATTGAAGAGCTGGAGCGGACAGGGCCCAGAATGACGAAGCTTGATGAGCAAATACGGATACTCGAAGAGGATCGTGGAAAATTTGAGAGTTACAATAGTAGCATGGAGGGAAAGGTGGAAAAATACACCAAAAGAGCAGAGCTGCTGGATGAAGAGATAAGAAAGGTTGAACAGGAAATCGAGGAAGCGGAACGGGAAAAGAAGGAGTTACAAGAGAGTATCGATAAACAAGGAATTACGATCGAGGACATTGAGCGTATGAATGCGGAACGGGAGAGACTGCAGAAAGGCGTGGAAAGCACAAGTCAGAGGCTGGAAGAATCAAAGCAAAAGTCCCGAGAAAAGGAATCAGATGCCGCAAAGAAACTTGATGAGTTGGAGCGCCTGGTGGAAAAGTACAACTCCCTCTGCTACCAAATCGGCGTCATACCAACCACTGCCCCTAACGCCAAAGGCCAAAACTACGAGCTCGTCCTGAGCATAAATGAGGGACCCAACTTTCGGGGCTCTCAGCTGGGTAGTTCACAGGACTCCGAAAGCGACAGGTTGCTTGCAGATGCTGGAAATGGCTATCAACCACACCAGCTTCTAAACCTTGACCTCCGGGGCGCCGTAAAGTCCAACATCCTTTCACTCCGAAAAGATATATCCGAACGACGGAACGCGGCGCTTGAAGCAGATATGAACAACCAGGACCTGCTCGACAAGATCCGCGAAGCCATGGACGACAACCAAGCCGAAGTGGAAGCTCTGGGCCATCGCGTGCGGGCGGCAGAAGAGGAGTTTGAGCGAACAAGGGAGATTGGCCAGGAGCAGAAGATGAAAAGTGACGCACAGATTGAGAAGATGGAAAAAGAGCTGGCAAAAATGAGACAGGGCCTAGGTGAAAGTGTGCAATTGATAGAGCAGAGGGAAATGAACACCAATATCGAGTAAGTTTTGCACAGGAAGAAGCGACAAGGCCAAAACATCCAGCTCACGCAGTTTCAGATACGAGCAATTGACGCTTAAGGCAGCTTCCTTGCGAGAGGAGCTGCACACTGAGATTGAACGAATGCTGAATGACATCATCAAGTTCAAAGTCCATGTCCAGAAGAGCTTAGAAGATTACGAGACGTTTGTTTCGGAGGAGGTGGAAAGGGAGTGCGAGGAGCAAGCAAACGATGATGAACGCGTTGAAGATGCTGAAGACTGAATACTGGTTGACTATGTTTGTTCGCCTTAACGTATGCATGTATTGGAGAGTTGGGACAGTTCAGAAATCTCAGGCCGAGTGTTCGGTGTTGAAAGGAAACATAGCGTTGGAGCGTTTCTCCTTTGGATTTTAAGATACCTCACATCTTTGATTTTCGGTCCTTTTGACGTAGATTAAAAAAATATGGGGTTGTAGAGAAACCCGTGGTCGATAAAATTTTCTTTCACGCAACAAAACTTAATCAGCTGAGGCTTGGACAGTTACAAATGCTTTTGCAAGCAAGCTCACAGATGTCAGCGCCCGTCTTGCCTTCACATCACGCATATTGTAGCTTTGCGCAACGGCCCATTCCAAGACATTGCTTGCTCATTAACAGCGGGCCAATGAAAGTTTAAACAGGCATGGGGCAGAAATTCGTCTTTCTAGGCACCCAACTACCCAGCCCGACGTCCTGCGGCGTAAAACAGCAGAGCATGCGCTGCCTTATCACCCTGGACGAAACACGCTGCACGAGAAGCCAGACAATAGTCGTATTGGCAAGCCCCTTATTCGAGGTGGCGTCAGGAAATGCAGAGTTCGGATAGAAGTTTATCCTTGATGACCGGATGCCTTGCTTCCTGCCAATACATCAGTTCTTACCGCCCACCCTTTGTTGGTAGTATACGATTAATCAATTGGACCAATGAATGCTGCGTAAAGGGGAATGCTACGTTTGGTAAATGACCAAGATGTGTAAGGTTCCAGTACCTTATTTACGATGTTTCCTGATGTGCCTCGTATGCCCCTATCAGAGCATCTACAATCTAAACAGGATCCAGTTTGATGGGTGTGTCTTCTCCTTGGAAGAGATGGTTGCAACAATATTCAAATTCAATTTATGGCTACATCTGTATGTATCGTCTTCTTTGCTAGCTTTTATTCCGAGAGAGCCACAGGGCCTTTCCATTAAATGACGCGTTGATGTGGACTCATTTGTTTCTAGAAGTCCTGCTGGGCGACTGGCCGCCTCGGTCAATGCCAATTCCTGTGCGACTCTTGCATTGTGAAGACCTGAATGGGTGTAACGATTAAATTAGCGGAACACATGCGAGTCTGATTCCATTGTTCCTTTTCTACCGTCTAATTTGCTAAGTTTGAGATTTGGAACCCTCTACCATCACTTTTCTGGACTGCGCTGGTGTAAAAGACAAAAAAAGAGAGATGAATGTGAAAGACTGCGCAGGAAGAGATGCGGTTCTGTCGGACCATTGTCCACAACGAAATGTCTGAGACTTGTAACACAATACTTCAAGCTCTGGCTGACGCTGGCTAGTACGAAGATGGTAAACTATGATTATGTCAGCCTTCCCATCGACAATACGAACTGATCCCAGCTATCTCACGAGATCAAACCGCTTCAGGCAAGTTGGATTGGTCGAACAGGTCGACTTGCTGGTTTACGAGAATAATAACTTCCGGTGAGTCTCTTGCCGGTCGAGTTGTTGGTTCGGATGTTTGCGCGTCTTAGACGGTAAGACGGTGGAACAACCGCCCTACAATTCAAGATACGCTCCAAGATTCGCATGGGGATATGACCATAGACAAAACGAGATTAGTGATAACTCCAAAATAGATTTTTTGGCTGAGCCGCGACTTTTTCTCGTTCAGACTTAGCGTCAGCGACTACTTCGCCTTGATGAGCGCTTTTCTCTATGGTATTCTCATGGTTCCTAAATGTGGCTAGGCCCACAGGGCATACCATTCAAGATACCTCCCCTCCGTTGCTTGTGCCTCAATACCTGATACACCAGTCAGAGACGAAGGCAGCAGAGTTTAAAAGATCTGCGAGCGTCTTTTGCAAGCGAGCAACGAACGGATGGTAGACATATGTGCGGGACGGTTACGAGATCACGACGACGCCCTGCCTCTCTTTTAGTACAACGCCATAATGCACTCCGAGAGACGGCCGGTTAACACATCGTGATGAACATCAAAAACAATTTGGCAAGTATCGCATGAAATCCACTGCATAAGCGAAAACATTTGCCTTGTTGCCTGAAAAGAGTGCAAAGGTGTAGCTCGACACTGTCATGAATTGGCTCGGAGATATAAAGCCGACCGGAGTTGGGATGCTATCTCATCGTGTTTGACGTGCTGTTCCATCTTGTTTCCAGCCATAGTCCATTGACAGCATCTTTCATCTGAACATAGAAGGTCGCACAACGGAGTCCCAGCAGGTTGGGAATGAGAGCACCAGCCAAGCCGTGATCTCAGCGGCTGTCAGTTAATCTTGGTTACCGTGTTACAGTGTCGCTAAATTACTCCAGATAATTTCGGCTCGTAGATCCGGTGCATGTACGAATACCAGACCGTACACATCCCTCATCAATAACGCAGGCGCGCCATCCCGTTGGACATGCACATGGGTTTTGCACTGACGAAAAATCAGATTGGTCGTGGATCCCGTGAGACCAGCAAGGACGCGTTGTACCGCACTCAACTGGTTCGAAGCAAGGGATTGACAAGCGACGCTGAGGACTCGCAACTTGGAGGACAAAGCTAGAATCCGGGCAGTACTCTCAACGTGTTAGAGAGGAGGCATGATGTTAACGGGAATTGAGTGATGACTCAACGTCTTGAAATTGGGACGAAACCATTTTGCACAATACTTTACATAATTGATGCAAATAACGCTTGAGATGCAGCATGAAAAATTCATTCGCGGACAATCAAGCTTGCCATACCCATGCCTGTTCAAATCAATTAGCGGAAACTCCTCGACCAAAGACAGAGATCACTGACCTGTTCCTATGCACATGCTAACGACACCAAGCTCTTGTCCTTGCCTCTTCATCTCCGGAAGTAGAGTTGCGAGCTGTCTACCACCAGTCGCACCCAAGGGGTGTCCCAATGCAATGGCGCCACCTTTGGGATTAACCTTTGCCTCGTCGATACTGAGCTTCCGAATGCAATATAGTGCTTGGCTTGCAAAGGCTTCGTTGATTTCCCAAACGCCGACATCGTCTTTACTGACTCCTGTGTAGTCCAGCAGCTTGGGAATTGCGATTGCTGGGCCGACACCCATTTCATCCGGTAACGTACCCACTACCTGCGTCCCCGCCCACTTTCCAATAATACTTCCGCTCAGACCCAGCTCTGTCGCCGTACTCCTCCTCATCAACAGAGCCGCCGCCGCTCCATCCGACACTTGGCTACTGTTTCCCGCCGTGGCGCTTCCATCCTCCTTAAACGCGGGCTTCATCGACGCCAGCTTTTCCGGCGCGCTCCCCGGCCGAATCCCATCGTCCTTGGTCACCGTAATCTGCTCCTCCTTCTCCGGCGCCTCCGGCTCCGGCCGCCACCGTGTCGTCACAGGCACGATCTCCTCGTCAAACCAGCCCTCCGTCTGCGCGCGGTGCGCCTTCTGGTGGCTCGCCGCGGCAAACGCATCCTGCTCGCGCCGGCCGACACCATACCGCTCCGCGACGTTGTCGGCCGTCAGACCCATGCTCATGATGCAGTCGCGCGCCGCTTTGACGGGGCTGTCACGCAACGCCGACCACAGCTGCGTGGGAATGGCGCGGCTGCCGTAGTTGCGCGTCATGCTCTCCATGCCGCCGCCGACGCCAACGTCGATGGCGCCGACCGCGATGGACTGCGCAATGGCGGTGATGGCAGCGAGGCCCGAACTGCACGCGCGGTTGACGGTGGCGAAGGCGGTGGTGTCTGGGTAGCCGACGTGGAGGGCGGCCATGCGGCCGGCTTTGGAGCCGCCGAGTTCAGAGAGGACGGTGCCGATCTGGACATCTTGGATAAGAGCCGGATCGAGGTTTGGGTTGCGGTCAAGAATGGCTCTGAGAGCCTTGTAGGAATGGTTAGTTTCTGAGGGGAATGCCAGAGCGATGGGTTATGAGAGACTGACGAATGAAAGAATTTCATGGTCATATGCGTCGCGAAGACCTCCTTTCTTAGCCTTTGTTATCGGTGTTCGGACCGCTGAAAGGAAGACAACATCATGAGGGTTCTTTTGCAAAATGTTCTTGACGCCTTTTTGAATGAAGCCCGCCATTTCGAGATCGGAGGGTAACGAGAAAGAATGTAAGCTATCTGTTGAGATACATCAATCCGGAGCAAAAGCCGCCCAAGACCGAAAGTGCAACTGAAGGAAAGAAAGGCGCTGGCCTCGGTCTGGGCTTGCAACGACGATCATGGTTGTAGGTGAAGTTGGTAGAAGTCTTTCCTCTTGCGGGGATCTTCGGTTGGAGCTTCGGCAGAATCAACCGCCGCACATGGCTTTAATTGACTGCACGGCATAGCACGATATACGCCGGCCGACCTCTTGCCTTGTAATTACGATCGAACAAGTTCTTTAAATTTGTCTAGTTTGTTAAGTTCAGAGTTTGAGAAAATCAGATGAATGGGTCAGATAAGTCGAATAACAGAAGAGGTTCCTCCTTTTTTCTCCATCTCAATATCTGAAAGTTATCTTTCTGACATATCCTATATCATTTAAGAAGACTGAGAGGTTGTTTAAGACTATGATAGGTACTTCAGGTAGCTAACGTGCCGATCTCGTCTTCATCCACGACCAACCCCTCAATATCCCATGCACCTGAGTTTTGCGAAATCCCCTCCACAGATAGATTTCGCCGTATTTAAATTTCACAGGGTCGCTAAGTGTTGGCATCCAAGTTACTCTTTGTATCAGGACTATACGAACGATTGATGCGAGCTGCTAGGAGGAAAATGCTACCTTCCGAAATCTCCGCATATGAAAAAGGAGAGTAGTTTTAACTTTCATCAGCCGTACTTCGCAGCGAAACGGAATTTGGGTTCTACATGATCAATCGCACGTAGCGCACCGCAATGGCTTGAGACAACTTAGTAATCACCGCGGATGTTCAGGACAACAGCACCTTGTTGTGCTTACTATCCTCGTATCTTTAACCAGACGTTCAGCATGTCTATCTGCTACGTCCACTTCGACCTTGCCATGTCCCCCTCTCTGCAGAAATTGCTTCCTTCGCGCTGGCTACCTCCCGGCTTTCAGCTCGATGGCTTTCCTCTCGAAAATCCGTACAATCCCATCGCATCTTCTGGCAAGCAGCGTCAAACCTTGTGCAAGGGCAGTGCGAAAATGCCTTGGGATGAATTTAACGGAAAACTAACATCTAAATTGGAATAGCAACGTTCTTTCGGAGATTCGAAAGTAGAACGAAGCTGACAGACAGTGTTGGTAGGGAGAACGTCGACTTCATTAGGGACCGTTTTGTTCCTTCGGAGAAGCCAGGACCACAAAGCGTTATAATCACGGTTGCTAGTCAGTCCCAGGGAAGTCTGTCTAGGGGGTGGGTGTCCGTGTCATTCTCTATTTGCAGTAGGTGAGGCACGTTGTCGAAACCTCGTTCCAGATCGCTTGCAGGTTCGTACAGCCTCATAACAAGCATAGAGCAAGAAATGGTTGCAGTAAGTCGATCCTACTGGTTGATTCTTCGAGATCGTCGATGAATCTCCCAGTCGGTGAAACTGCAGGGCGTCTCACGGTGCAGCTTACACGCAGCGGCCTTGGAGTTCGAATTCTTTTAAGGAGTAGCTGCACCGTGCCGTACTGTGCGGTATTGTGCATCGAGATCAAACCCATGCCAATGAAGAGGGTGCCCCACGTTGGATGCAGGGCAATTATTAGTGCAGTCCATGCAGCAAGTGTTTGCCCCGTATCATCTGCTGGCCCAGCTGCCTTCTGCCGCGTCGTGACGGTCTGCACTATCTACCTTTGTCTAATCACTGTGTCAATGGAGGCGTTTTCTCGCAAAGTGGAGTTACCCAAGGAATGGCTCAGTGAATAGGAGATTTTTTCAGCTTGGCTGAACTTCATTACTGGTTTTCCTGTAAGACTCTGTAAATCGTGTCAAAAGTACGAGGATCTAACTAGTCACATAAATTTAGCGAACTCGCATCATATAACAAAGTGTCCAGATCAGATCTTATTTTGCTTTTCCACAGTTGCAGACTCTCCGTGGAAATCAAGTCGCTCGGAGCAGTTAGGTCAACTTTCACAAATTTCGTTTCACCAGGCATCATGGCCGACTCTAAACCCACCTTTGTGATCTTTCCAGGCTGCTTTCACCTGCACGACTGCCTACAGCCTTTGATATCTGAACTCGAGGCACATGGTCATGGAGTCAAGAGCGCGACGTTGTCGACAACGGACAGCAAGGATGGGACGATCGAGGATGATGTGAATATGATGAGGAGCGTTCTGGTCCCCCTCATCGACCAGGGTCACAAGGTAGTTCTGGTGCTCCACTCATACGCTGGCTTACCCGGCAGTGTCGCCATTGAAGGTCTCAGTAAAAGCGAGATGCAAGCCAAGGGCTCCAGTGGCGGATTGACAGGTGTTGTATACATGTGTGCCTTCATTCCTCACGAAGGAATCTCGTTGTTTGATGCGCTCGGGGGGAAATGGTTGGATTGGCTCGTGCCTGACGTGAGTATTGTTTGATAATGGCCTTCAATGACCCTCGCTGACTATTTGGACGACAGGAAACGAATGAAATGCTGTGGGCGATGACTCCGGAGAAGATCTTTTACCGGGACTGTCCCCCGCGTCTCACCACTGAAGCCGTCGCCAAGCTAAAAGGCCATTCGCTTGTCTGCTTGAAGCAGAAAGAGCCACCCGTTTATTACAATAAGAAACAATTCGATGGACGACGGGCTTATATCCGGTGCACAGAGGATGCTGCTCTCTTGCCAGCATTCCAAGATGCTCTGATGGAAGACAGCGATGTGAGATGGATTGTCAAGGAGGTTGCAGCGGGACATAGCCCGTTCATGAGCAAGCCAAAAGAACTGGTACAGGCGTTGGAGGAGCTGGAGGGTGAGTTTGAAAAAGCATCTTAGAGTCAACACTTAGCTAGGTACCGCCGTCGGGTTGTGAAAGGTTCCACTGTTAAAGGACGACAGACAAAACAATATCTTGCTCGGTCAAGGTCTTAAACCCGCATAGTGAATATCAATGTCGACACTGTGACCAACGCGTAAAAGGTCCACTCACATCGGCTTCTGTGCCAAAGCGAGCCGCATATCGTGTCGTAAGTAAGCGCCTTTATAGATTTCCTCATGGGAACCTAAAATGCTTTGGTCGAGCTCGTTCTCGAGTGCTATCAGACTGGCCGGATCCCCATTGCTCTTGACCTTGGCTGCTAGGGTGGCCCGCTATCGCCATTAACCGACGAAGCCTTCCGCAACAAGCAGCGAGTTATGTATCAGCACGACAGGCTGCGAGATACTCTCTTCACGGTGTTCATTGGGACGGACGTCGAAAGCCGGGAGCTTGAAGTGCGACACGAGCTATCGGAATCCAGCTACACGACGTGCACAGTGTTGCAGTCGAAGGCGATGTCGAGAGAAAGACACGTATTCGGTCTGCTTCACGCCCTTCAAGATCTCACGGACTTTGTTCGTGTTAAGAGCAGGGAAAGGATCAGTAGAGAGCCGCCACTTGTAGCTTGAATTCGGTCACGTCGTGGTCTCCCCACTGCAAGTACCCTCCGGTCCTGTCCAAACATGAAGCCAAGTCAGCATGTCTTTCTTGCGGAAAGGGGGCCAAGTCGGACGTTAGGTTGACCGCGAATAGCCTAGCATCCATTTGACGACAGCAATCATCAGGTGAATGTGAACCACATCAGTAAACGCCGTTGTACTAATCTGGCGGAGCGACGCGTCACAAACCATCGAGCTGCACGCCTGCATTAGGGCCAAGTGACTACGCCAACCCGTACAGCCATAAGCCTGTACTAGCTCAAACATCTGCGACGTCAACGAGGCTGTTTTCGGGAGCGAAGGTCCCCTGAATATCAAAGATCACGGCTCTGAAGCACCATGTTGATTCAATTCCTACGGGATCTGAAGTGTTTATATAGGTGTTCCTAGCCCTGATCTCATCCTTCTGAATTCGGCTGTGATAGAATATCCGCTGAGGGGTCTTCGACTATTGATTCGTGTTGTGTCTCTTTTTGGCGTGAATTTACGCAACCTCAACAGCATATACGCCTTCCTTGATAAGCAGGTTGCGTATCCTTGACATTTTATGCCGTGAGGCAGCAAACCCGTAGTATTTTAAGGACGCAGATTAAATGTCGGAACCCCCCCCCCGGGGATCAAAACCAAGAAAGAAGATCTGGGGCTCGTGAAGACCGAGAGAATGAGGGTAATCAACCCAAAGGTTTGATACGTGAATGGGGAGACGTATAAGTCGGACTTTAACTTGAACGATGCATGATCGAAACACACCGCAATCAACCTATTAATCCGTTACCTACGCAACAATAGCTTTAATTGTTTACCTCCATTTTCTTGGTTCCTATTAGGTCTGTCGTCAGTAAGAATAACAGGAGAAGTGCAGCGCATGCATGCGACACATCCAAAATGTGATAATAATTGACCCTGCGAAATGTAACTTAGATATACCAAGTCTAGGCATTTTGGGTTTCAATCCCAACACTTATTATCATGTCTGGTATACATTTCGCAGACTTCATTACCGTCGCATCTCCGATATATCTCATGTATGTACTACAGTTCTCATTTTACTCTCATTGATGATAGATATGCGACCAAAAAAATTATCCTACGGAGCAGGATATTAGATTAAGTCTTGCTCCTTGGGACTCCGCGTATATCTAAATGTATCAACGGCACTTGTCCAAAATACTAAATACGTACTTCGTGAATCAAATAACGATGTTAATTTTTATTTGGATAATTCTTAAACCGCACAGCTGCTGGTACATTATTAAATTCATAACTTGTGGAATTGGGAAACTATCAACTTCTAATTGTATAAAGAGCCAGTCAATGAACAACTAAACTGAGATTCGTTGTTGTACATGACTCTCCGATGAATTCAAGCTTTGAAAGCATGAAGCATTGTTCGTAACAATGGGAATGGTTCTCATTTCGCTAACTACCATTAAACACCTTTCCACCAACCGATAAAACCCCCCTACGCTAAAGTAACCAAAGATTATACAGCTTTAACGAGTAGCAGATGTACCATCATCGGCACTGGGGAGTCCCTATCAAAAGCTTTAGTTTTCGGGGGAGAGAAAATCATCACAGAAAGTGATGCAACAAACCTCTTCGTCGCCAGGCTCAGCATAAGTACCGGCGCTCTTAGCCGCACCACGGGTGCGAGACCCAATAATGTTGGATTGATCAATAGCGTCTTTATCATCCCGGGCTGTAACAGATTAGTCTTCTATTCAAAAATGATACCTTCATTCTGGAAAGGGGTGAAACGTACCCAAGGCTTCGTCAGAATCTGCTGATGCTGGATCGATTGGGTCCTCTACTGGATCACTGTCCTTCTGGACTGGCACAGGACCTGTCTTTTGGCCGGTGCGGCTTGTGTAGGTAGGATCGGTAACATCTCCAGAAGGAACATCACCAGAAATCTGGTCGTTCACTTGTTCGTATTGGTCGTCGGCAGACATAGTGATGACTTGATATTGTTTGTTATGCTTGGAATTTGATGAAATGAGACTGATATGGGATCTTGATTTTGATATTTGAGACGAGATGTGAAGTCCTTAGCTTTATGTAGAGTCTAGCCTGTGATCCTAAGCGTACTTCCCAGGCTCAGTACGTCACCTACCGTAATAGCTGCTCCCGCTAGGCAACCGAGATGCTGATGTCAAGCGTACCCAAGCAGGTCTAGCTGCGTGAACAATCTCGCATTGAGGTGAATGATCGACAGGGGAAATGCAGCGCGATCAGGAGCTATGTACCAATAAAGGGCCGGTACGCCGGGGTGCATCGATAAGATCTGGATCGGAAGTGCCCGAGATGCACGATCAGATGGTGAGATCTTGACATTTCTCGATCCCCCATGGAAATGATGCAAAATGAGGGTTTCAGAGGCGTCGGGATGAGGTCAGTGCAGGAGGCTGGGCATCCTCCTTCCAGGGATGGGCGACGTCAGTACCGTTTCCTTCTGGTTAGCCCGGGTACGATCGCCAGAGAATAGAGATGGAATTGAGGAAGGGGCCGAATGGCATTCTTAGCTAACTCATTTTCACATTTGCCCATGTTGGTGATCGAGAAAATTGGGCGTGGAGAATAATGGGTTTCGCGTCAAGAGGCGTTAGTCAGGGATTAGCTGAAGGGCATCACCTTACCTGTTTTAGATATTTCCGCCGCCTAAATTGCTTGCTGAAAGAAGGAAACCTATTTCACTCATCGCCGGGGCAACTCATGCTTGCAGCTTTAATTCGGACATCAACCCATCTTCAGCGATGGATCCAGTCATGCTGATTGTACTAGAGCTTTGCTGCACCTGCCAAGATGCTCTAGGTCCGCTGCAAAGGACGGCTGATGGCTACGTCATCCGTAGTAGTATGGCGGTAGAAGGGGGCAAATCTCATTCTCAGCAACGACTGGTTTGCTCGATAGACCCAATGAAGGAAGAAAAGAAAGCACTCATGGCGACTACAGTGAATGGTAGCCGTGTGCCATTCAATCCTCTTTCATAATAGTATTTATCCTACATCCTATATGGTAAGGACTGGTTATCAGCATTGCAGCCCAGCTCATTGCGGGGAAGAGGATATATTAATGGTCACATTCTGGCAAATGCAGCCCTTAGCGGGACTGTTACCAGCCATCACGGAGCTTAGAAACTCGAGCGCACCCGGTATTCCATTGGTCTCCTCCGACACATGGCCTCCAACCGTATTGCGTTGGTACTGAATGCTAACGGAATCGCTGCAGTACTGATCTACAAGCGCATCCGTATCCACGATGGAGCTAAGCTCGTCTTGGATTGCTTTGTACACGAATAGTGGCATTTGTGGTGTTCCATGGCGTCCCATGATGCCTTGAGCATTGAGAAGCTGGCTTATTGTTGGTGAATTCAGGAAATCCTCCTCTCCGCAGATGAAATAGTCATAGATGTCTTGCCCAGCAAAGGTGGCAAGATACTGTGTTGGAGTCTTATTCTTTGCAGTGAGGAAGGTCGTTTTATTATACTTCCCGGCGGGATTGAGTCGGTCCAAGATGAACTGGTATGCATCTGGGAACTGGCTGGTCATCCCAAAAATAGCAACAGGAGCAAGACCTGCGAACGGTCCACCCGTCACCGCATTCAGGACGTTCCCCACGTTCGGCGTTAGACCACCCAAAGCAGCACCAACGAAATCAATTTCGGGAGCATATTCCTTCTGAAGTTCCACCGCCCATTCACTTGCCAAGGCCCCACCGGAATAACCCCACAAGCTACAGCGCAGGCTGGGACCCAAACCAATCACTTCAAACTCTGGCGACAGCAGCGACCGGACAGAGTCAAGTGTGGCGTAACCAGATTGTAATCCTTCGGTGAACGAGCCAAGAGGACCTTCGAAGTCAGGCACGTTTACATACCACCTCTTGCCAAGTGCGCTCTGAATGTTGCCAAGATCTGTAAGATCTAGCGAAGAGAGAATGTAACTGGGACTGCCGTCGATGTCGACCGAGTCGTAAGGTATTTGGTAGGACAGGAGAGCATTGCCTTCATTCGAGGTTAAATTCAGGGACGGAGTAGGGAGCAAGACCGTCGTCACAGCCCAGGCGGGCTGAACAAGCGAATTTGTTGAGCGGTAAAGGATTTGGAATGCGCCAAAACAATGGACACCCATTGCTGCGGTCACATTTACAGGAGCGAGTCGAATACGCAGTATGTCGCCCAAGTCCGCCGACTCGTACCCGGGAGGCGCGCTGTACCACGGATCCTGGCTTGGAGGCACAAGCGCTGGTCCGACTTCCGAACCCATATTGAAATCTGCGATTGACGGCTTCAAACGTGAGGAGACTGTAAGACGAAGGAGATTCACTAAAATCATTGTGGTTTGCAGCAGCATATTGAATTGCCTTATGTTGGTAAATGCACAGAGGCAGAACACCCGCGACTGGAAAAATATAATCTGGCGATTCGTGCAAACAAGAAGGATGGAGGCAGAGTTTACCTGGGGAGCTAGTCAAGGTCTCAATTAATGCAGAGCCAAATTCTAACGTTTGAAGGTTATACCTACACACTGCGGTGTCTCAGCTCATTTGCTCCGGTAGAGCATCAAGATACCTCAATGACAAGGCCCAGGCAAGGATAGGTTGATTTATGAACAGAATCTTGATTGATGCAGGCTACTCATATGGAGATCTTCTCCTTGACCGGTGTGAAAATCGTTGCGCACGCGTGAGGGTGGCCGTCTGGTCCTAGCTCTAAAAAGCACGTAGGTGTGTGAATATCGAGCGCCGATAAGGTAGCCGGTATGCTTGTTGATAGAAGCGCGCACATTCATTCGAGAAACAGAGAAAATCCACTGACGCCTTATTAAGCAAGGTTCAGTCATTGATCTCAAAAGCAAAATTTGACAAAGCTTGTCGAACTTCTGAGATCAGTGGTGGTTTGTCTCTCACCGGTGAGAACTCAGCTCTGTCAGTGAGTGGTATTTGGCTTGTAAGAGACTCACGTTTGTTGACATCATGAGACTGGACTCACCTGGTCACAAACAAACGAAGTTCCATCCGTTGTAAAAAAGGGAAGTCGCCACCCGCCGGGCAGATACATCTCGCCCAATCTGGAGCTCCGCGTAACCTTCTGCAGTGTCAGCGTCCTTTTCGATGCTTAACGGAATCCTGCATTTATAGGCACGTCATAGGTATGGTTAGAGAGAAAGTCGTGGCCGAGTCCGAAAAGATCTCATTTGCTCGACTAGTCAGCGCACGTTGAAAGAAGATTGCAAGGTCAGAGCCACAATATAGATTGCGTATCTATAGGAAAGTCGCGAAGCACACTATTCTGATCGAACACATCGCTAGCAGAGCGGAACGAACCAAAAGCTATTCATCGCCTGTAAGGAACACCGGCTTGAAGATTTTGCCTTGTTTGAGGTCCAATACCGCCTTCTCCAATTCATTAAATTTGTAGAACGTGAGCAGTCCATCAAAAGGAAATTGGCCTATCTTCCGTCAGTGTGCACAAGGCGGCAACGGTGTGGAAAACACAAACCTTGCCGCCACAAATCAATCATTTTCGGGATGGACTGTAGTGCAAGGTCAGCAACCTAGTGGTGTACAGTCTTGTTAACGCATACTATGCTTGGAACACTATCTCCTTGATGTGTTCCCCGATACATGCGGCCTCCAATCAGTTGAGATGCTATGCTGATACTCGCTGTAGTCGGAGGTCCTCCGACGGTCACTACCATTCCCCTTGGCGCAAGCGCTTTATGCCCAGCATTCACAAGCTGCGCCAGACCTACGCAGTCAATGGCGAAATCGAAGCCTGTGCCATTGGTCATGTTCTTCAGCTGCTCGGCAAGTTCGTCTTCCTGAAGACCGGAAGAATTGAGGGTGCCCGTCGCGACTCCTTTTGGGATCATATCGAGTTTGTGCGGGTTATTGTCAATAAATACAATGTGCGCCGGGGACGCCAGTTTAGCAGCCATAGCGGCAGCGAGACCAACGGCACCAGCACCAAAAATGGCAAAGGACGAGAGCGGCGGAGGTTTGCATACGTTACTGTGAAAGCCGAATCAGTATCTAAAGCAGGCAGCAGGGCCCAAAGGGTGAACAAAGACGTACAATATCGTACCGGCTCCTGTTTGGATACCGCATCCGAGAGCCGCAAAGGTTTGAAGCTCCTGCAAAGTGCATTCTAACTTGACGGCGCAAGACTGGTGTGCTAAAATGGTGCGACCCATGGAACTCTGGCTGAAGAAAAAGTTATTGATAGGTTTGCCCTCAGCATCTCGAGCTGCTACGGAACCATCACCACGTTGACCAGAGAAGTTCAGTGCTCCAATTTTCTCGCAATATGGAGCCTCTCCTCGCAAGCAGTAACGACATTTCTGACAATGACCATACGATAAAATGACTTTATCACTGGGTTGAAGATGAGTTACAGCGCTGCCGACTTCTCTTACTGATACTGTGTGAGTTGATGTGTCCTGGATATCTTATTGAAGGAGCCACTGACCTATCCCAGCTGATTCGTGACCTAAGATCATGGGCGGGCGGAGATGAAAGATGCCTTCGGCAGCCTTGAGGTCTGATGCACACATTGAGAAGGCAACGATTTCGACCAATATCTCTTGCTTGCCGACGAGGTCATACTGGACAGTCTCAAGCGTAATCGGTCCGCCCGGCTCTTTCACCACATATGCTTGAGACGAGTAAGTCATGGTTCACGAATGTCTGAGTGGCGGTGCTGGATTTTTCGCCGATCATTCAACCGAATTAATTAAATGAATAGATATTATCGCGGCTCTGTCGATTCGAACGAGTGCGTGAAGTGATATGTGCTCTGGATCGTACTCAACTACCAGGTACCTAGCTTTGGCCGCAAACCACAATGGTCAATAAAGACGAAGTCATGCAAATACTCCGTACGAACTCAAATCAAGCCCGAATCTGTTCTGGTTGGAAAAACCCCAAATGATTGCAACAGACATGTGGATCG
The DNA here is from genome assembly GCA_021031095.1 of Bathelium albidoporum. Lineage (NCBI taxonomy): Eukaryota > Fungi > Ascomycota > Dothideomycetes > Trypetheliales > Trypetheliaceae > Bathelium > Bathelium albidoporum. The sequence continues at coordinate 27,130 of JAGFVP010000153.1, forward strand.
CCAAAGATCTGTGCAGAAGAAAAGGCGGATGAAGCCCGAAGGATGACACTTCGGTCCGCACTCATGGGTGATTATAAAATCGATCATTGTATCAAAGGCCGAGCGGGGGTTAGCCAGTGAAAGCAATGATTTCGGTTTCGCTGAAAGAGTAAGACCTTGATCTGCAAATCTTTTCCTTCTTAGAGATGTGATTATCTAATTGTTGCTTAGAATAGCTCACCGGCCATGCCCTACCTAGCCTAGTCTTACTCTCTCTTACGCTCAAGACTTCTTGTTCACCAGCTCAATTTTCCATGAGCATGAGAAAACCCTCAAATGTGCTAGAACATCAGTCAGACGAATCGAAAGCTATGCGAAAGCCAAAAGAGTTCGCCAAATTAGATAGCGGCAACATCGACCGCACACTCTACCCTAGATAATCTGAACATACTTCGATATCCCAAAGTCACGATGAGCATCTGTGCAACAGGCATTTCCGTTGGACATAAGCTTGCAGAGAACTTAGCTCTCAGAGGGGTAGGAGAGAAGTATCAGAAAGTCTGTTTGGTACATGCTCTGCAACAAGGACAAGGACGCATTAGTATATTTTCCGCAGGCACCTTCTCCACTTGTTAACTTCACAGCACCACAAAACTCAGTGGCATGTAACGGCATGCCGTATTGCAATCTAGATCAGTATTGTCCGCCCTCGAATAGGTTGCGAACAACACTGCAAGGTGTCCAAAAATGACGTCTCTACACTGACTCAAAGCCTTCTGTCACGACGACTTGTTTCTCAGGTTGTATCTGTGTTGTGCTGATTCTAATTTTGGTTTCCTTCCTCTCGACTTCAGCCTCATCCGTGTCACTACGCCAAGTCCAGTGAGTTCGTTCGCTATTTCTGTGAGCTTTTCTTCGCGGAGGAAGTATGTGGTATCATCGCTATCGGTGTCGTCGGCGATCCAAGTGACTTTACAAGAATCCGGGACGGCCGCAAGGAGGGCTGCGATCGGTTCTGTCATGCTGTACAGGATCCTGCTAGGGTCGTACGGCCTCTCAGCATTTTCGAAACGTTTGTCCGTGATATCGTCCTTCCAACCCCAGCGAGCAGGTCTTCTCTTGAGGCGGATCCTGGACACTTCTGGTAAGAAAAATAGTATACGCAAAGTCTCGAGACTGCTGAAGTCTTTCAGAGATTTAGCTATCCCGGAAGCAAATTTGCCTGGCTTGCATTGAAATAAGTGAACGTCAACGGAAAGCGTCAAGTGTCTGATCCAGCGCAAGCAATCAGGAGAAGCCCAGTACCATGTTGTACGGTTTCTGCTCGTGTCAAGGTGCTGGCATAGATCAAAGGGTAAACTGCCGTCGGCACGGGCAAGGCTAAACGTGTTGAACCCATTGCACCATCCTTCGAATTCGGCCTTTCGATATACTTCTCCCGACACCTCTGCCGATATTTGCTTGCACACCAGTAAGAGCCTTAGGAATCCCCTGTATTGCTGCCTCGTCTCAGATGCAACATAGCCGATGTCGATGCGTCTTTGCCACGTCAAGAAGCGCAAACAATGTCGAAAGATGATGATTCTGACTTCAGCAGGTAGAGAGAGCAGGTTGAACATGACTGTATAGTAGCTCATGAGAATTCGATAAGCAAGTGGATAAATACAGGAGGAAGTTCGCAGGAAATCTGATGCCAACCCAAAGATTTGACTGAAATGACGAGTTCGTGGCTGAGAGGTTCCGTGGGAGCATTGAATATTTGCTCGGAAGGCGCTCTGATGATAGTCACAAAGAACATCAAAAGGAGGCAAAGTAAAAGTCAAATCGAACAACTGACTGAGTAGAGATGAAGCCTAGCTATATAATGTTCCCGGGTCCTGTGAGGCTCAGCATAGCTCGAATGTCTTAGCTAATAATAAAACCGGTCACGTACGATTCGCCGGTGAAGTGACGCATTTGGTACTACCGGATGGAATATCACTCCCCACTAGAACATGACTGTAGGACAGAAACCTTTATCCCCACCTCTACTATCTACAAATCCTCGGAGAGAATTGGCGATTTGACATCATTGATACTGAACCAATTAGTAAGTAATTCTTCGAGATGCGCGGAATCGAATCTCGCTTCGTCGCACTCATGGTCTGCGTCTTAAGAACTGGTGAGTGGAAGCACACGCCGACGAAATTCGAAACGATCGCAACAGTTCAGCACTAAAGTCAATCACAATATTGGCTACCTTCACATGCGTATGATAAAGATCGCTGCAACATTACGTCTCATCAAGATTATGTACATGCATTAAAAGTTAAGTACGTCCAACCCCTCCGCGATCAGCTCGCCAATCACAGTGTTCGTCACGTTCGCCGTCGTCGCATTCGTAGTGCTCAAGCTCGGTGGTAAGTCCTTGTCCGCTTGTCCCCAGCTGCTTTCCTTCGGACCCAGGGTAAGTTCAAGGGTGTCGCCGTTCGTCCAAAAGTCGTGGGTAATCCAATTCTTGGTATACGGCTTGCCGTTCAGAGTGGCCGACTGTATATATATGTTGTTATAGCCTGAGTCGAAGTTGATGTTGCGGATGGTGGCGGTGCGGCCGGTCTGCCCGCTCTTCAAAGAGACTGACGGGAAGAAAGGAGGCGTGATGAGGTAAACGTTTTGGCCAGAGACGGGCCAAAGACCCATCATAGCAAGGGTGGAGAATGAACCCATGGCACCGCTGAAGAAAATGTGAGTGCCACGCAAAATTGAGTTCTGTAATGATGAACCTACCTGTCATCATTTCCGGGAATGCCAACGTTTGTGGTGTTGAACTGGGAGGGAATGTAGTAGTGGGCGAAATGAGAACTCAATGCAGGACGGCCACCATAGTGGAACTGAAAGACGGGCAAGAAAGCTTGCTCGTCCCCAATGTAGAGCAAACCTGATGTATGTAGGTACGAAAGGCGGTCGATAAATTTTTCCTTTCCTCCGAGTGTTTTGACGAGCGCTGCCATATCTTGAGGCACGAAGAAGGTGTACAGCCAGGAGGAACCCTCATATGTCTCGTGACCATCAGGGTTGAGATAGCAGCCGGTGAAATCATTGAGTGGGGAGCAAAGGGTGGGATCTTGGTACCCAAAAGTTTGGTTGAGATATCTCGGTTGCAAGAACCCGACGAAACCAGGATCTGTTCCATTGACAGTGGATGTCTGATTGGCAAGATACATATTCTGCCAATTTCCAGCTCGGCCGGTATACTTGAGGTAGTCTGCAGTGTGTCCCATTCTCTGGGCCATTTCTGCAATACAGAAGTCGTCGTACGCATACTCGACAGTTCGGGATATGCTGCGGGTGTGGGTGCCTGAGCCATTGGGATCATAGTCATCAGTGGGCACATAGCCCAGACTCTTCCAACTTTCAAGTCCTCCGCGGCCTTCTACGTCCCAGTTGGCTGGTTCGACTTCGGCGTCCGAAACGACTGCTTCATAGCCTGTGGCCCAATCAACGTCTTGGTTGATGCCTTTGAGGTACGAATCGGCCAAGACTATGTCAGCATTGGATCCGCCCTGAGTAAATCCTTTGCACAGGGACATACGGCAATCTGGTAATTTGCCTAAATGACGATAGATATCGATAAGACTGCGAACCATGAGGGTCTGAGAGTAAGGGTCCAGCAATGTGATTAGCGGATGAATTGATCTGAAGCTGTCCCAGATACAGTAGTAACTACCGGAAGTTAGAATGACTGAGTTGAGGATGAGGAGGAAACTCACGAGTCGTAGTATGGCTCCGAACTGTTCCAGAGATAGTTTTCTCCCGTATAGTCTTGAGGCGAGAGCATGCTTCGATACATGCCACTCCAAAACACTTCTTGTATCTCATCGCTGACACCAGTAGCATTGAGAGAGACAACCGAGAGCTTCTTCCGCCACGCGTCTTCGGCTGACTGCCGGGTACCGTCAAAATCAAAATTCGGAATTTCGGTTTGAGCATTCGAGCATGCTTGGTCCACGCTGATGAAGCTCACGCCAACCCGGGCAAGGATCTGGTCATTTTCAGGAGCATTGAATTGCACCCAAGAACCTTTTGGAAGAATTTCAGGTGACCCGTCGATCCCGTCATCTACCGCATTGATGATGTTGTTCTTCGTGCTTGGCCTGTTGTTGTCAAAAACGCCGGTTCTTCGAATAGAGGCTCCTTGGAGATCGGCACAAAAATGCAGGACGTATGAGCCGACTCCGAATGACGGTGAGAATATGCCTGTACCAGAAAGTCTCCCCGTCTTCGGATCAGACTGGGCTGTGCCGTTGATGCGTGAATTGGGCAAGTCCGTTAAGTCCGCCAGTATTAGTGGACTGTACGGGGCAGCGTTGTTTGCTGACGAAGCGTTTTTTCCAGGGAAAGTAAATCTATACAACGCTGTACGGTTTGCCACAGTCATCTCCGCTTGGATCGATGTGTTGAGCGTAAGCGCAAAATAGCCTGGGTGCGCCTGAACCGAGCCATCAGTGTAATTGGACGTCCGGTCGTTCTTGGTCCACTTGCAGCGTGTCACATCGTCCCCAGGACATCCAAGTTGAGGAAAAATCTGGAAATTTCCAAGCGATTGCGAACCACCAGTACCAGAATCATGCATGTGGCTGAATCCTGTTATAGCGCCACCGTCGGTAGCGAATCCGCCTTGGTCATCGTCAGTGCTGTCTGGAGATGACTTTGCCATTCCTGCGACGTGTCAGTATAAGATTGCCATCTCTGGGATCCAGACTTTTACCAAATGGCAAAGAAGCCCCAGCGAAAACATGGCCTGGAGCTGTCAGCAAACTAATCGTCGTCTTCACAATTGATTGCCTACCTCCATTTGCCGTGCCAATGAGCGGATTTACATAATTGAGAACATCGAAGGAATTATTTTGTGCAAAAACAGACGGGAGGAGGAGAACAGATAAAACTTCAGCTACTGTACAGGCCAAAAATCTAGTGCATATGTACATCTCGGCGCAGAAAGAAAGTTGGAAGAGGGTTCATCAACAACGGTGGGAGGAGGCTGAGTAAAGGGGTTTTTTACGGAGTAATTAGATTGTTGCTCTGATGCTTCCGCCACATCCTTCCAACCAACGCTTCTTAAAACAAAAAATTATCCGGGTATACCCCGCAATGATCTTCAGGCACTGCGCCTCTGTGCCATCCGTTACCTGCCCGTTATGTGCCCTGCGTGCAACGCTGCATCGTGACGCCAATCCTCTGGAACTGTACGTCATTGGTCTGCTAAGCTCCGAACTTTTTCTCTAGGGCGGGGATCCCAGGGGACACGAGATTAATCAGTCGTAGAAGACGAACATCTGTCTATTCGCGGCTTGGTGTTTGATGGAGTTTAGAGAGGAGAGACCGAAACTAACCACGGTAACTAGAGAAATATTCTGTGCCTCTTCCTTGTATTGACCTCTAAGTCCGCGATTAACGCCGTGACTACTTGTAATACATCATCAGTTTCTTCGATGTAGGCCAGGTATATATTGAAAACTTCACCACGAAGAGACCCAGAGCCTACAACCAGCAAAGCTTTCGTCTCATTCATCCCGACAATCTCTTCCGCTGCTGCCTCAATTGATCGTAACTCAACTCAGAATGCCTGACCAGCAAAAATATACTAACAAGCTGCATGACGCCCGCGTGTTGATCATTGGCGGATCCTCCGGCCTGGGCTTCACAGCGGCCGAAGCGGTTCTCGAATCCGGCGCCGGCGCGGTCATCATCTCCTCCTCAAACCCACAAAGAATCAACACTGCTATCGACCGCCTCAAGGCCGCATATCCCAGCCGCGCGGGCGCCGTGTCCGGCCACGCCTGCAACCTCGCGGACGAAGCCAACCTCGAAAACAACGTCAAGACGCTCTTCGACGCAGCGACCGAGAATGGATCCAAGAAGCTCGACCACATCCTCTTCACGGCGGGCGATCCGCTCGCAATCAAGCCCATTGCCGATGCGGATATGGACTACATGAAGAAGGCGGGCATGGTGCGCTTTTTCGCGCCGTTGATGGTGGGCAAATACGCAGTCAAACATCTCAAGGAGGGCCGCGAGCCATCATACACAATCACCAGCGGAGCTGTCGCGCTGCGCCCCAACCCGAACTGGACGGTCGTGGGCAGCTTTGCATCGGGCCAGGGCGGAATCGTGCGTGGACTCGCGCTCGACTTGGCCCCGCGGCGCTGCAATGCCGTGCTTCCTGGCGCGGTCGAGACGGAACTGTGGGATACTTTGGAGGACGGCACGAGAAAGGCGCTTTTCAAGCAAGTCACTGAGACAGTGCCCACCAAGAAGATTGGTCAGCCAGGAGATGTCGCCGAGGCCTATCTCTATGTGATGAAGGATCACAATTGCACTGGATCGATCGTCAAAACTGACTCTGGCCATGTACTTGTGGGACCTCGGTAGGCATTTACCAAGCTTCTCACTATATGCAGGTCTTGACATAGGACTTGTACTACCTTGATGCAGAATGGAATGAAATGCAGAATTGAACAATTCACTTTCGCCATACTATCTTTGTGATTGTGTTATTGCTACAGCGACATCTCTTCATCCTAGTTTACTGCCCATGTCTACCAAACAGGTAACAGTTCCGACGATGTGCTACCGGTCGACTGCTTCATAAACATACCTGCAGTCTGCCAATGATTGCTGATTTCGACACTAGAAAATCACTACGACAAATTCCCTCAGATTGTTCCACTTCCTATGCACCTGACCTCTTTCTCTTCGATATGGTGACCATCATGTCGCTTTTGAGCAAGAATCTCACAGATTCTTCACGCCATAGCTTGCTCGGATTGACGGGTTTGATCTCGTAATCGCGTACAAGCATCAAAATCGCCTTGTAGAGTTCCACCGAGGCAATGTTCTTTCCGATACACCTGATAACCTGTCAGCTGATTGCACGGGTTCTGTATCGATCTCGAACGTACACTCGTGCGCCATGTCCGAAGGCAAATTCGTAATCCTTCATTCTTGCCTTGTCCTGTGTATTCTCCCATCTCTCTGGTCTGTACATCTCTGCATCTGGGCCGTAAAAAGCTTTGTCTCTCCCCATTACCCAGTTATTCACGCCTACGCTGGTTCCACCAGGAACAAATTGTCCAGGAATCACTTCATCACCGCCCGCTGGTACTGCCCTCGGAAAGTTTGTTGAAATTGACGGGGAGAGCCTGAGGGATTCTGAAATGCAAGCATCGAGCCAAGGCAGGTTTTGGGTTTCGCTATACCTTGGCACGCCTTTGCTGATTTCTCCGCGGGCATCTGCTGCGTCGATTTCGTCTCGAAGCTTTCTATATGCGGAAGGATTTTGTAGAAGGTAGCCAACAGTGCCTACGATGGCGTTGGCAGTGGTGTCGGAACCAGCAACTAAAGTAGCCACGACTTCACCCATCACTTGGTCGTGGTGAATCGGCGTACCGTCTAGGTCTTTGGAAGACATGATTGCACCAATAAGGTCTTTCTTTTCACTGCCAGATTTCTCGCGCAAATCCACCATTTCGCCAGCCATCTACCAAAAGTTTGTCAGCATAGAATTTCAGTTGAGTGAACGAAGGTCGTACCCTATACGCAGCACCAAGGCCCGTTTTGGTAGGCATCTTAAAGACCAAGGTGGTGGGCCAGGCAAACAGCAGTCTTCCCAATGCTGGAAAGTACATTAACAGTGACGAAAACAGAAAGCCTCCACTCAATCCTTTCGATATTCCCATGACGTCCTCGTCTTTCTCCAGAAAGCCAAATGCTTCGCCATATGCAAGTTCAGAGAGAACATCCAATGTCAGGTAATTAACCCACTTGGATAGGTCGAAAGTCCGGCCCTGATCTGCTTCCTGGTCTAGCCGCTCCTGCCACTGGCGCAGCATGTCGTCGATCTGGTTCTCCATCTGCAGAACACTCGTCATCGAATACGCTGGCGCCACCTTTCTTCGCGCCCTTTGGTGCGTGCTCGTCAGCTTTGCCAGGAACACGGGTGGGTGGCTGTCAAAATCCAATTTACTGGTCGGTGGCTTGAACAAGCCGGTCCTAGAATATGCTCCCTTGCCGATTCCATAAATTTTCTTGATGGCGCGAGCGTCGCAAAAGGACAAAGAGTTCGGACCGTCCCGGAAAACGGGACCGTATTTCTGGTGAGCATGGTGATAGATGAGATGCTCACGCTTGGTAAGGGACACGCGGAATTTCCAAAGAATAGATATGCTGGCTAGGAAGGGGCCAGGGTAGTGAGAGAGGGGAGAAAAGAAACGACGTTTAACTATAACGAGGATGCAATAAGCGATAAGAAACAAGGGCACAAAATAAGTGAGTTGGATGGTGATAGAGGTGACATTAGCATTTGGATTTGAGAATAGGTCGATTGCAACCATGTTGGAAGCCTATCTTACTTGCTGCCTATGCACGCGGAAAGAATGAAGAGTATTTGAGATCCGGAAGAGACTTGGACGACATGCGCCATTTTGAATGCACCAAAGGATAACGGTGGCTCGGAAGGCTAAATGTCCGATTGCCCAAAATGGAGTCTTGGTGGTTGCGCAGTTGCCCGCTTGGAGCCATGTGGTGGCAGGGTGGTTGGACAAACGGTGCCGTCAGATGGGATTCTTGCTACATGGAAAAAGCAAATCATAAACGGCTAGCACACCATCAGGAGGATGCGAAGGATTCGTTTTAGCCACTTTCGTAAGCCACGATGGCTTACGATTGGGCCTAAGCTGAAATCCTTCCTGACAAGCGCACTTTCAGCCGTGATGTTATGGGTCGTCATGATCGGGGCTGTCGCACTGAAATTGAGCCGATAGGTATGCAGGTACCGAAGAAATGGGCCCCCAAAAGGAAAAACAATATGCATGATCGGCCCGGAACTGCCGACATTTTATGAAGCGCCTCCAAATGGGGCTACTTACAATCTGCACTTGAAACTCTAAAGTCGTGTCTCCGTGTGGTGCCCAATGAAAGTTTGCCGGACAGTGTTGCAGAGTGCTTGAATCTTTTCGGGACACCTGGTAAATCTGGTACCGGTTGAAAACTTGCAATACTAATACTTCAATCTATCCATGTTCGTAAATCGTAAGATATTGGAATAGAACAGTCCTCAGATCGTTTCCGAAGACGCATTGAGCTTCTCTTTAGCAAGCCTCTCTCGTTCCAAAAACTCTGCTTGCTCTATGCGGCTCTTCTTCAGGTCTACGAAGAATAGCAGAAATAGAAAACTTGCTAGACTCAGACCGAACAAAAAATAGAAGGGCGTACTGTTGTTGCCGCTTGGTGTTGCGTCGATGATGGCACTCGAAACTAGAGGCCCAATGAATGACGAAGTCTTGCCGATAATGCTAAACAAACTAAAGAAAAGGAACTCTTTCCCTCTTGGAGTGACCTCGGAGATCATGATCTGAGAGTAGCTATACCATGGGCAAACAAACAGTCCGTAAAAGGTTTGATAGACCTAATTGCACCAGTTAGCTTAAACATGTCTGCTATACGAGCCATGTTCTAACGACTCACCCAGACCTCCCATACGTGATGAAAGCCAAATCTCTGGGTCCAGATTCCAATCATGCCCCAGCCATCGAGCAAAATGATACCGACAGCAACTGCATTGAACATTGTTTTTGTGCTTAACTTGTATCGGCGCTGGACCCACCAAAACGAATAGATACCGACTGCTTGCGCTACAATTCCGACAATGAGGAGATAGGTCAGCTCTAGTGTATTGTACTCAATGATTGTATTTTGCAAAGTGGCAATGACGGTGACGGTCGTGTTCAAAGAATCACCGAGAAGAAAATAACCTGGAGTCTTATCAGCAGATCTGTCGTATTATGAGCAACCGCCATGGATAAGTTACCAATCAAATAGAACGCGCTCTGCTTGAGCCGCCAGATCTGTGTGAAAGCCCGATACAACTGCCAGAAGCCGGCCAGAATGATATTCATCCCAGGGTCCTGTCCTGGTCTACGCTTTTCCATGACAAACCAGGGAATAGCAAGCAAAATCCAAACTCCACTTGCATAGGCGATTAGGACCGAGAGACCCCAATTGTTGTTTGCCGTGCTTGCGTTTACGTTGACTCCAAACATGACACCGACAATCGTAGCCAAAATGACAACCTCTCCAACCGACTGAATGTAAAACGCCATGTTGCTCAGCTCATTCCTCTTCATGCTATCCGCAAAATCGTATTCTTCCCTTGATATTTCTCCATCTTCAAACTGGCGGGCCTTTTCTCGTAACACTGTCGTGTTGCGTGCCAAGCCTGGGAAGGCTGCCGTCCAGAACGTGAGAGTTGTTTGATACGCGATCAATCCCACAATATATAGTCCCACAGCCACGTGCCATTTGTCCTCTGTATGTACACCCAGCCACCCAAAGCCAATTCCCCAAGCCACGAATGACAGAGCGATCAGAATATTTGGTCGCCAAGAGCCAAAGTCGGCAAAGGATCCTATGATGAGGAAGATGATGCACTGGAGGGCGAACGAGATGCCATTGGAGAGCAGAACTATGGAGTTGATGGTGCGATCGAGACCGGCGAAATACAGGAACCCCGAATTGCCGGCAGCTTGGGAGAGGAGGTTCTGAAAAGCGGTGGGGGCAAAGTTGAAGAGGGTAAGTCCATTATTACCAATGTAGTAACTATGATACAATGTCAGAATTGGGTAGCAAACACGAACATGCTATATTGTGCTCTATAGTCATGTAGTACATTAGGTACACTCGCAGAATGTTTGTGGTCTGAAAGAGAGAAAGCTGTACTCACGAGTAGTATGCCCAGATCTCCAGTTTCGTCGTCTCATACTTCTCGTCGAACTGATCTGGTGCAACTGGCCTGTCGCTCTCCTCTGGAACCCCAGTGTGTTCTTCAAGACCACCCTTCTTCGCATCCTCTGCATCTGCTGCAAAAGGAGCGAGCCCAGGATCATTGGCCGCCATATGCAATGAGGTCTGAAAAACGTACTCAGCAGGCACGCAAGAGTTTTTGACGTTGGAAAAGCAACGACACTTGATGGCCGCTGGGCATCTCGGAATATGCCAAATGCAAAAAGGAATTGATTTGATACTGGTCGTTCTTTAATGTTCCGGGGATCTGCGGGGCCTGTGGCACCGAACACAAGGCTTTACACACGATAACACAAACTGCTTAGTGGATGGAAGAGTTCATCAGATCCTTATCGTCGGTGGGGATTTCATTGGTCAATTGAAAAGACCCTAGGATGGGTAGTGGATAAGTGGCGATCGAGGACTGCTCCAGTACCCTGAATTATGTTGCATGACATAGGTTCAAGCTTTCTCAGATGTCGACGGCTCCATTGATCTTGGAACATCGCTGCTGCTATAGCGCATTTGGTGGCCATTGTGGCTGCGGTCCAGTGCAGGAAAGGTCTCTCACGCGGTGGGTTTGCCTAGGTGAAGTGTCATTCGTTCTGAAGACAACAATGGTGTCCTGCACAGGGGCCGCATCAGTATCAGTGCAAGGCATTCAGTGCGATGCATTTCCAGACTTTGCCTTGCGAGCTTTGATTTTTGCCTTCTTGATATTTCACTCGGCTCTTTGAAGTGCGATGACGTTTCAGTGGCTACGCCAATTGGCAGTCTAACCCAATACAGCCCTGTTGACTGAGCCTCATTTGCGATGCAGATGTTTTGCGCGTCCACTGACATTTGCTGATCAAACCATTTTGTGTTTTCAATGTTCATTGAATACCGTATGATTAGCGTTCGTTGGTCACAGACACATTGCGCAAATTAGTCGATGACAATCGACTAGCAATGCCGTTGGCGGACACGCCCGGCTCTAACTTTTGCTCTTGCGTTGATCACATCCAAAAATGTTGTAGCCCAAAAGATTGTCGCCGGCCCGTGGGAGTCCTTCACAGCAACGAAAGACGCACAAATCACGTGTGGTTGTTACCTTAGGTAGATACTATGGCAACTTGCACCTACCTACCATGAACATGCTTCTTTGAGACGCATCCTCGCCTTCGATTCAGTCTAGCAATCATCGTTTCCCATCTGTTGGTACAACTTAAGGTTGTTAGGGCAGCTTGGCCACAGTATTCCACCTAACATCATGGCAAAATCATCCCGATTCCTTGAGCTGCCGGGAGAGCTCCGAAAGCTCGCCTACGGTCAAATCTTGCCATCGGAAGGGACTCCGACAATCTTTCACAAAGAACAAAAAGCAACCAATGATATCCGCAGTCTACTTTTCGTTTGCAGAAAGGTTTACACTGAGGCATCCGACGTCTTCTTTGATCGGAATCGTCTTTGAAGTCATGGCCTTGGCGTGCTCCTCTGATGATTCGTTTAAACTGCACCGCGATATCAACACTGTTTCATGATCACACTACATATTGAACAGGATCACGCGGACCACACTCTATAATGATCTGGACGTTTTTCAGGAGCTCTACACCAAGACCTATCCTGGATGGTCGATTCGAACTAACAGAGAGTATATCTGGACCCGTCCCCCTCAGGCCATAACCGCCATACACAATATAAGTCAAATGCCTCAATTGCGACGTCTTCGAGTAATATTAATCTGGGACTCGTACTGGCAACAACCGGGTATATTTGACTACACAGCTGTATCCCTCCAATCATTGCTGAAAGAACAGTAGAGCTCAGCGACGTGGCTGTCCCAGGCGTGGAAGTATCATCAGGATCATAACCCATCGAGATTCGGAGTATCATTTGACTTTGTGATGTCGGGTCTTTTGTCTCGCGTACGAAGCCAATGCAAAGTCGATGGGAGCATACCCTGTAGCGAGTTTGATGATAAATTTGACGTGCCGAGACAACAGAAGAGCTTGGCTGATCTTAAGAGACGACGGGCAACACGGACATGACCGATCAATGATATTTATCGGTGGTCACCCTTCATATGGACCATATCGAGCGGAGTACGGAGAACAAGAAAAGGCAAGAGGATAAGTGAGACGGCATTCCTTAAGCTAGACACTAGGGGGCATGCTTGATCGGACCAAAATTTCCCTTGTCCTACACAAATCTATACGTGTAGAGCATTGCTCAGCTTCGAAGAAGATCTAATCATATCGAGACTCATGAAATTGACTGCAAGACGCGTTGAGTCCAGTCAGCTACCAAAGTAGCCTTCAAATAGCCAGAAAATGCGATGCAGAGCTACAAAGTTTCAAGTTCCAAGTTAGACTGGTACGTCGATCAAGATCACCATTGTCGCAGCCGCTGTGTAAACTCCGTTATCTGCCTAGTGTACAAGAGAAGTATAGCTTTAGCATGACGTATGGAGAAGAAATTGTACTTCGAGAGAGGGGTTGATAAGTTATAAATACATCTTCAACTCCGCTTTCCCGTTTTCCTCGTTGGAATCTTCGTAGCGCCATACCCAGATCTTGACATCGTTCATTGAGAGCGGGGAAGACAATTCAGACGCCAGTGGAGATTGACATTGAGAAAAGGGATCGTTTGATTGGACAGAATAATTCTCCCGCAATTTTGTGTTGTTGGTCGGGAGCTGAGAGTCATGAACTTTACACCTTTCAACACTTCTTCAAAGTTCGCACCTCAACTCATCCCGAAGGATGCCTCTATAACACCTGGAAGAACGGTTGTGCTATTTGAGTGCCTCCATTCTGTTTTGGTGAATCGCGCGCTGCTAGCAATAATGCGCGGCAATGTCATGCTATACGGCGGTCGCCATGCCAGGTGATATCGTGAGTGTCAGGTGCTGGCCATCTTTTATCTGTTCGCTGCCAGCAATTACAAGATTCACGCGGATACGTGTCCGTTATCACTGGTTTGTTTGCTTTCTTGTTGCTATAAAATCCTAATGCCAGGCAACCTCCGTGTCCAGACCAAAGACACTGCATTTGTTGCCCTGGTTCTTTGCCGAAATGGCCACCTTTACTGCTTTTACAAGGGTATACTTAATCGTCTGCAAAGATACTTTGAAACTCAATAGCAAATAGCTGGTAGAGAATCTTTCCCTCCATTGAATTCATTTATACAAAACTACTTCCTCATGTTCGCTTGCAACCTTGCTATCACTCTGATAGCTGGGACGTTTGTACTTAATACGTATGCCATCAGACAAGCAGATTCGCAAGCTGATCAATCCGATGTAACATCAAGCACGGCTTTTGACAAATCTAGGCCCCAGGGTCTAGGTGATGCAGCGCTGGCGGTGGACGAAATATCAGAGCAAGGTATAGATTTCGATGCACTTCAGGCAGCTCGCATGGAAGAATTTGTCCAAGAGATGGAAATCCTTCACGCAATTGAGAATCAAGCAGCTTCTGAGCAGACCTATAACACCAAACCCAAAAATTACATGGAAACGGCTTTCGGTAACTCACGCAACCTCTGCAGTATCAAAAATCCACTTAGCAATCGCTACAAGGACCTTGGCTGGTGGGCATTGCTATGGACCGCTGGTTACGGTCTCACCCATGAACAGAAATACCTCGAGGAAGTCGAACAGCTCTTGAGCGTTGCACCTGGGCGCTGGGGCAATTTCTGTAGCCAAGGATCGCGTTGCGGTAGAATGCACGCCTATGTCAAGATCTCCTTGAGTGAATTGGCTCTTGCCATGACTCAAATCACAGACCACATACCAAATGGATCGTGGCTTCGCCTCGATTGGGCTCTTCGCAGATCTGATGCCACAGCCTTGAAATCCTCCGACGCCGAGAAGTCCGACCGTCAAGAGCGTAGCTTGGAAGGGTGCTCTGGTAAAAGCAAATCTCAATTGAACATAAACGCGAACGTCGTTGGCGGCTTTGTCGAGCTGCGTCTTGCAGACAGCACGAAATTGGGAACGATACATAGGCTAGCTCGCGCCTTTATGGTGGACATTTTTGAGAAGGGTGATTCCAACGAGCGGGAGCTCGACACCGATGGCTACGAGTTCCAATTCACGAAAGTCTTCATGAAAGAGATACAAGAGCTTCAGCAAGCCCTGCCAGAGGAACAATACCAGCAATTGCTACGTTCTGAACTCACACACATCACGCGGCAAGCGAGTGCCAATGGATCTGGAAGTACATCGTGGGTGGGCCCTTGTTTTCCACTCCACTCCCCAGCTCGAGATTGGATATGCTGGGCATTGATCTTGCAGTAATATGATATATTTGGCATGGCCGTTACGGTCATTGGCTAGCGCGAAGCTATGGTCGATATTCTTTTAGTTGCGCTTGGTTTGAGCTGTCAGAGGATTAAGTGATATTCCACCACCACAATGTCAGGACATTTTAGGTGAGAAGTGACGCTGCTTGATGCAATTTGACATAAAGCGCAGCTGGCCTTGGCATAGAGGAGCTACGGCGGTGGCGCAGCTATAGTGATGCTTGCAGTTGAAGACGCGTGGGCGCTAGCAAAAGCCTTGATGAACTTGTCCCGGTCTGAAATATTGCCAAATACGAACTTGACGAACCCAAGCTTGTCAATCCACTCTTTTGGTGCGTAGAAATGTTTGACAGGTAAGCTGTTGGCGCTGAACGTTTTGTTCTCGTTTAGTGTGGTTGGAGTTAAGTCCCTCCTGCGGAAGAATGGTGTGGCGGACGTTTTCCCATTAGACCGGCAGTTGATACTCGAAGACGATTTTTGACAGTGGGTTTTTGGCTCCAAAGCGAAGCTAATCTTGACTGACATACGTTTGGTTGGTGCCTCCACTGTCTTCTGAAACCACCGAAGAGGCATTTCGTAGTTTTTGAGTTTTGTATACGGTCTTGCGAAAAAGGAAAGATATGTCTGACAGCTATTGTCAGAGTTGTACCAGAATTGAATCCGTTGGTTGTAGGTCATTTTGTAGCTTTGTGTGTGCTTCAATGCGATTTTGTCGACATCATATTCGTCCAGAAGAGTCCTTTGCCTTATGCTGCTTTGGAAGTGCTTGTAGTCTGGTAGAGCATGGAATCGGTATGTAGGTTTGCCATAAAGGGGACCTTCGACGGTTGGGGATACGGTCAGATGTTGGTCATCCAAGAAGGACACCTCCAAGGCTCTCTCAGCAACGCCATGGTGAGTGTAGGGATGACACTTGTATGGTACTGCATAAGAGGGCATAAGTATTTGAGTCAACATTATTTTTTGGCATGACCAATCATACGCTTGTGTTCAAGGATGCTTGTCTGGTGGTTATCGAGCCAGACTAGCGTTCGATAGCGTATATCAGATCCTGAGTCAATGTAATAGCTGGTTGCACACAATTGTATTTCTCTAATATTTCTTGTACACCGTCAGCATGTATGGCAAGAAGAGTCAACGTATGGCGACGTACATGTTAACCTCGCAAGGATGATACGACGAAGGCACAGGCTGTCCAGAAGCTCGAATTGGAAGCAGAGTGTCAGTATGCACATTGCTAAGTTTTATGTCGTTGTCAGAGGCTAGGCCGAAGCTCTCCTTCACATCGAAAATGTCTTCAGACCGCCCTGCAGGGCTTGAGCCACCGTCAACCACCGCCGTGTGTTTGAGGTCCGACAACTGTTCACGATGCCTCTCTTCGCTATTCAGTAGGTTATTAAGACTATCAATAGCCCTGCAGAGATTGACGTGTAGTTCTGCGTGTTCGCCTCCTTCTCCAGTACGTCTGCTTTCTGTAATTGTATCATTCGTACGGCTCAACTCGTTGCCAGCAGGAGTATGTTGCAAAAGGTTGAGGATCGTTTCGATTAGCTGTCTGTAGCATAATAGGTAAGCTATAGAGATTTGAAAGATTACAGGCCAATGGCTGGAAAATAAAGCCAAAGGCCCGAAACCAGATCGCTACCAACTTTATCCTCTCGGGCAAAAACAAACCAAACATCGCAAATCCTTGCAGACAGAAGTAAGACAGAAATCGGCACGTACAACATTCGATTTAACTTTGATTCCAGCTTGAAGTTCGTAAATTCGTTCTGATGTTGCGCCAACTCCCTTGACAAGGAGTCGAGATAGTCTCTCTCAAATGCAAACCTTCCGGTCTGGAAGATGCCAACCACTGACTCTTTGGTGGCAGTACCATTTCTGCGTAGCATTGCCCGTCGGCGACTGTTAATGAACTCTCGGCACTCTTCCAGGACATCTTCAAAGGCCTTCTTTCCAGGATATTGCTGTCCAAGATGGCTTTCGTCCTGGGCCTTGAAAGAATCGCTGCACCGATCGAGCTTGTCCCGGAATCTGCGAAGCTGCCGAGGCGCATTGTTGTATTTGTGAAAGAATGCGTCGTACAATCGAATGAGGATTTTGTTCAGGACTTCGAGGTCAGAAACGCCGTATCCAAAGGACATCTTGTGTGCAGAGGACTAAAGCCAGGTGGATTACTCAGCACGAACTTTTACCTGGAGCTTCATCCACAGCACTTAACATATGTCAATACGCACAGCAAGATTTGCAAATGACTGTCACAATGCAAGAACGCACAACGATAAGCTGTGCTCAAAGCCTTGCTTCCAAAAAGCAACATAATGGTATTAAGGGTGCCGCAGGTCAAGATATAGCTCGACAGCCACCAGACTAAGTGACGCATACAAGCATGCAAACCCCGCAAATAACATCCTGCAGAGGAACAACGAGCAGCCTCACGGAATGCATGCAGATCCCGTTCCGTGCTCGGTGTGGATTTGATGCTAAGGCTGAGTCCAAGTTACTTGGTATCTTCCTCTAATTGGATGTATGCAGCAGGAGACCCATGTATGTGCTCGCCCCGTCTTGCGCACGCAGTGTTCTCGAAGCCACTTCCACTATTTCCCCTTTGTCAGGCTTCTTTGCAATAAGCAGTTACCAGACTACATGAATGTACACACATATTGCTCTTTTTATCCTTTGCCCTCAGCGTGCCGAACTCAACCTCCAGACGTGTGTCGCAAGAACCGTCAATTTTGATAAGGATCAAGCCATGTCCAGCCTGCTGTGGTCAGACCCGAATGACCATACGGAGGAACAGGATGTACGTCTGGCAAATTCTACTGGTTGGTCCCTTTAGCTCAGATACCACAGACACCCGAGCGAAAGCGTGCGGAGCTTGTGAGGCTAATTGACCGTGGCTTCAATTGGAGGGTCTTCATGGTTGCATCGTCGGGGTTTTTTGCATTGTCATACAGTCTCTTCTCATTGAATGTGACGTTTCCCATGTTGGCCTACGTTTATGAAGACGAAATTCGAACGCAGAGCACGGAAGTCACCTTCAATATCGTGACGTTGGCTGGTTCTATTTTTGGGTCACTTCTGTTTGGTCATCTGGCTGATCGATATGGGAGAAGGCCCCTATATGGGATCGAGCTTATCATTCTTATCTTCACCACTGTTGGGGTTACAGAAACGTCTGCAGGCTTTGCTTACCAGACGTCTGTCGGAACTTCAAGCTCCATGTCTTTTTCCTCTTGGTTATCCGCATGGAGGTTTCTGAGAGGCATCGGAATTGGAGCAGAGTTCCCCCTAAGTGCCTGCATCGCAGCCGAGTAAGTCATGAACCTCAAGAAAAAGCTACGAGCAACTCCTCTTATCACCCGATCCCATTGACTCTACTAATGGAATGGATTCAGATGGTCTGCCGTACAGTCAAGAGCTCGCATGATGAGTGCCCTGTTTCTTATGCAGCCTCTCGGTCAGCTTTGCGCATATCTGGTTGAGCTGTGCGCCCTCATAGGATATGGACGTCATCGCGAAAATTGGGGCGATAGTTCGACTCCTCTGATCTTGCATGAATCCAAGGTGTTGATCGATAGCGTTTGGCGTATCGTCAGTGGTGCTGGAGTGGTGCCGGCACTAATTGCCCTCATATTTCGCCTCACCATTCCCGAGTCGGGAAGATTCACTTACGATGTGGCTGGCAAACAGAACGCGCAACAAGCCCTGGACGATACCAGACTGATCTATGGTCAGCTATCCCCCAGTGATCCAAGGTCGAAGGACCCAGATCCGGAAGGCTTGCTCTGTTGCCCAGATTCGTGCCTGGAGGGATCGAGCATACAGAACGCATTCTCCCACAAGTCAACTATTGCTGATTTCGTGCTTGAAAAACCTGGTGTTGCCATGACAGTTGGGGACGAGGTGTGCCCGGACCCTCTGCCTTCAACGAACCCAAAATCATCATTACGGTTGCCCATAGACTCCTTACCTGGTAAGAGCGCACAAACAATCGAAGGAGAAAAGGTGACTGAGCATGCTTGCGAAACTCGTCCATCGGGCCATTGCTGCATCAGAAGCAATGGTCAAGAGCTTGATCCAAGAAGACCGGGTGACAATAGTGACGCGTCTAGCACACCAGGAAGTGAGGCACCTCGCTGGAATCAATTTTCACGCACTGAACTTAAGGACTTCTTCGTTACCAAACGCAAATGGCAGCATCTCGTTGGGACATCGGTGTGCTGGTGCCTTTTGAACTTCGCCTTTTACGGATTGGGTTTCAATAGGGCGGACATTCTTGCCAAGATATGGGCAGATGGACCAAAAGAAAGTGGTCATGGCATACCTGTGTGGCGATTGGAAACTTCTTTGACAGATCCAAATGCAACAATTTACGATGTCCTGTACAATCAGGCCAAGCAATCGCTCTTGACAGTATCCATTGGATCGCTGCTCGGATCAGTCGCTATAGTCATGGCGATTAATCGCCTTGATCGACGAGATCTCTTGGTGGCTACGTTCCTTGTGCTTGCCGGATTGCTCTACACTGCAGGTGGAGTCCTGCTTGCAACGCTCCTTACTGTCAATCACGGGATTATCATTGTATTCTATGCTCTTTGCCAGGTATTCTTCAGCTTCGGACCTAACACATTGCTCTTCATTGTGACGCTTCCCGGTCTTTTGACTCCTACACGCTAAGACTGACAGACATGCAGATCGTCGCCGAAATCTTCCCCACTCGCTATCGCTGTACTTGCTATGGTATCGCCGCAGCATCGGGGCAACTCGGGTCTGTCTTCGTCGAGCTTGTCTTTCTTAGCTGGCATAATGGCGGCTACATTGAAGCTCTAAATTCTTCATCCTTTGGCCGAGTCCTTATCCTCTTCGGAGCATTCATGACGGTTGCAGCTGTATTTGCGCGGGCTTGGATACCAAGAGCTCAAGACATTCGACACAGGCTGCAAAGTAAGACTCTAGAAGAGCTAAGCGAAAGCGATCCCAATTCGGAAAACGGTGATGGATTTGGATTTCGAAGCATGCTTGGGGACATTAAGGAAAGAATCATGAGTTGCTGTGGTGAACGGTGATGCACTTGATGGATCAGATAATGGACCTGCAATCGTATGAACGAGAAGAGTTATTTCGATTCTGACTATCCCAGAGATAACACTATTGGCCATCGATCACTCCATACCCGTCAGGCGTTTCAATTTTAAGACAGCCTACACATTCGTAGCTACGGCTTAAAACGCTGGTTAATGACGAATGGGATGCCTTAATGTGAAGCCAGCTTTGACGTGGTGCCAGTCTCGTCTAGCCCCCACCAGCGGGTGGCATCCCCGGGCGATAAAAGAACCAGACCGAGGGGACCCTCATTCTAAAAATTATTCACTGATTTCTCAATAAAAAGAAAATTGGTTAATCAATAAAATGATAGGGTAAATTAGCTGCCTTTAATGCTGCACTAGATAAAGCAGTTTCTTGGTGATCTTGGCAAAGCTTTTCGATCCAAACTCCAGTCTGACTTGGCAGTCCAGGCAGGCTAAAACCAACCGCTTTTCAGGCAGTACAAATGTCTGTACACGGGAACAAGCTCCCTTGCACGCTTACTGGCTGTGTTATGTCATGACTTCTCTGAGAACCAGTCGCAATCCGTCTGCATCAACGCTGCCATCAAATCATGGCTTTCGCTTTGAAATTCCAGGAGCGCCGCCGAGGCTGATGACTGCATCTGGCCCCTCAAAGATTCCGGATGATTTCTGGTTCGCTGCTGAAAGGCTAAGAGCTGCAGAGAAAATTTGATCGTGATCTTCCATAAATTTAGAATTGTTTTTGCAAAACTCAGCCTCAACATGCGAAGACAGCCCACTCATGCTGTCGCTTGCCTGCCTTGGATCCATAATTTCGTGCCTCCACCGGCGAGCCGAGACGAATGTAAGACACGCTCCTATTAGAACAACGAATTTTCGGATCTGCCATAGCCATCGCCATCGAGGCTTCAGGCTCATCAGACCCCGATGCAGATGGAACAGTGATCAGAGACGCTCCGAGTACACGAACCACGTGGATCAACCGCCAATTGCTCCGCTGCTGCGCCAGCTTCAATGCCCATATGGATATTATAAGCTCGCTGCCGGCCGAAAGCCGCATCCCCATTGGCGTTGATGTCCAGACCTTGCACATTCATCACATCCTGTGCGGTCTTCATCAATCCACGGCTTGGTATGTGGGTGAGCAAAGCTAACATCTCGCTACAACAAGCCGCGCTATTCAGAAAAGGCGCTGTAGACGTTCTGCTCACAGCAATAAAGCCTTTCGTGGACTACTTTATGCAGATCTTAGGTATACCAATCATAGTCATAACGACAACAAGAATACGTCACTGTAGCATGCCAAAACTCAGGACGGAAGGCGAATATCGTGAGTTGCTATTTGATCGTGCTCGTTCTTTCCATGATTTGAAGAAAGCTATCAGTTTGATCTATCGTTGCCTTCTCGTCAGCGTTCTTGGCTATGGACACGAACAGCCGCCAGTACAACATATCACAACACCCTCTTGAAGCTATTACAACTGGTATTCAAAGCACAATTTCTGTCACTGATAAAGATACTCGCGCCAGTCACATGAACAGTGCCAATGAAGGTCCGGCATAGATCATTGGAAAGGTATCCGGAACTGTGACAGGAGGTAAACGAGAGGATGATGGCCCGTACTTTACGAACGATGAAGGAATCCCGTTCCCAGATCCGTAAGGGCAACCGCATCTAATATGTCGCTATACTGATTCACGGAATAGTGCGCATAGCAAGACCGTGGGTGGAATTCCTGTTGCAAGTGAAGTGTTTCTCTTCCAGTATGTCGAGATCCCTTGGCAGTGTGATTGTCACTCACTGCAATTTAGGAAGCAGCAGCACTTTAATCGTTCCAAGAATCTGGAGCGAGTGGTGTATCCGTGTGGTAGCGGAGCATTCGGCTTCTTTGAATGCACAGACGATGTGACAGCGCTCACCGTAATTGCTCGAGGTCCCCGCAAATACTAATGGTCGACTGACAAACAAAAGAAAGCAAATTTCCTTTCCAGTGTGGGAGAAAAGACTCCTGTCTTTGTTCGGTTCTCAACTGCGACACTTGGCCGCGAGGTTCCAGATGAGGCCCGCAATCCTTGTGGGTTTGCCGTGAAGTTTTATACTAAGGAGGGAAATTATGATATTGTTGGACTCAATTTTGTCAGCCAACGTGAACCCTGTCGTGAAATATTGTACAGAAGACTGATTTGAAGAAGCCGATATTTTTTTGCCGCGACCCGATTGAAGGCCACGATGTTATCCGCTCGCAAGCCAGAAACCCAGCAAACTTTCTTCTCGACACGGACGCCTTGTTCGATCTCCTAGCAAACACTCCAGAGAGCAATCATGCCGGATTGATGTTCTTCAGTGACCACTGTACGCCTGTTGGGTGACGCTTTAATCATGGCTACGGCTGCCGTGCCTTCAAGTGGGTCAACCCCAAAGGCAAGTTTGTCTACATCAGGTACCACTTCATCGCGAATCACGGCCAGAAACAGTTCACCGAGAAGGAAGCAGTTGCAATCTCCGGTGAAGATCCGGACTATTCCAAGCGCGACTTGTGGGAAGCCATTGAACGTGGTGAGGAGATCGAGTGGACTCTGCATGTTCAGGTAATGCAGCCAGACCAAGCCGACCCTGAAAAGCTCGGCTTCGATCCGTTCGATGTGACCAAGGTGTGGCCACGTGACCAGTTTCCAATGTCCAAGTTTGGCCGCCTTGTGCTCGACAAGAACCCCGACGACTTCCATTGCGATGTCGAGCAAGCAGCATTCTCTCCAGGAAGCATGGTGCCTGGCATTGAAGATTTGCCGGATCCTTTGCTTCAATTCCGTATGTTTTTCTACCGCGATGCTCAGTATCACCGCATCGGCGTGAACCTGCACCAAGTGCCAGTGAATTTTCCCTTCATGGCTCGGTCTTTCTCTTCGCTCAAATTCGACGGCCAGATGCGGGTCGATACGAACCATGCTGGAAACAAACAGTATGTGCCAAATAGCTTTGCACACAAGTTCCGCCCGGATGTAGCAGAGGCTCCATACCAAGTCAGCGACAATATCATCAGCCGCAAGAGCCACTACTGGCACGAAGGCAAGAAGAATGAGTATGAACAAGCGACGGAGCTGTGGACCCGAGTGATGAATGATCAAGAGAAGAAGAACACGGTCGGCAATACCGCAAAGTTGCTCAGCAAGGTCAGATACCCTGAAATTCAGGTAGGCAGTCATTCATGATCATATGCCGCGATCTTGTGCCTGACGTCGAGAACAGAAGAAATATCTGGCTCAGATTTACAACATCGCGCCCGACTATTCTCAGGGCGTGTACGATCTCTTGGAAAAGAAGGCTCTTGATTTTTCCGAGATTCCCAAGCTCGCAGAGACAGCACAAGAGTGGTACAAGGAGCCTAAGTTCAGGCCAAGTTCAGGGGAGAGACTGACGGGGTACGTGCCCGGTGGATCAGTATATAATTGAGTGACCAAAGGCAGAGCAACTTTTGGCGCAGGAGTACTCTCCGCTGGTATTTGAAAGCGCGGATAACGATGCAATGTGGATAGAAGCTGGATGTCGGTCTATAGACAAAATGGAAGCGCAGCGCAGCTCAAAGCAGCACATCAATCCTTACATTGACTTCTGCCATATGAGCGTGAATGATTTTGAGTGAACATCAGAGAGTGACAAAGGAAAAGTTGGCATCATCTGGCTGATCGCATCAAGGAAGTCCTCGCTCAAGAATCGAGACTAAATATATATTGATTGTTTTGTCAAGAAATTAGACCAGTCAAATAGCTGAGACTTTTGATGGGGGCCTCCGTGATTCGGATCGAGACTCACAGTCTACGTGGACTTTTGGTAGTGCGATATTCCTAACATTTCTTATTGGGAAGGCAAAATGACTGGGTACGGTGCCACAACATCGCTGATGGCTGGTGTCGCAAAAGCCTGCGTACTTTAGGGAAACTTACAAGAGAGCAGAGCGGGCGGTCAGGGGGAGCGATTACTAATATATGATTTCAGACAGGTTTTGATTCAACGTTCATATCATTATGAATCAGCACTATTGTTGCATAAACTATCTGCCAAGAATATTTTTCTTTTCTCTTTCTTTCTTTCTTTTTTTTTAAAGAGTTCTGAATTTGCATTATTATTTGATACGCGGGTACGGTTCATGTACTTCACCGGTTTTTCTTTTGCACTCCCTGATGCCCCCCCGCTCTGTAAGATCAGCAGCAACCATGGAGGATGTAACCCCAGGCCTAATTCCAGAGACGGACCGCATGATTATGCCACAAACAAGTCTACAGTTTCGACGCTCCTACGCTTTCGGAAATTCTTGAGCTTCTATCATATGTCCGAACCAAAGATTATTGTAACGACACGTAGATCCGCCACCAAAAAACTGGCCAACGGCCGAGTGTCCTAGCTTCAGAAGCTCTTCCATTGTGATATTAAGATTACTGTACGATTCATTCTTTTAATCTTTGCTTCAGAAATGTCCCTTCCAATTTATGCGCCTGTCCTCCACACTCCCCGTCTTATACTCATCCTCTTCAAAATCCACAATCCGGTCCACTATGATAACGTACTCTCTGTCGTCAACGACCCCGAAATCATTGCCATCATGGGTGATATGGAAATGCGCACCCATGCTCACTGCATCCGCTTCCTCCGCTCAACTCGCCTCTATCCCAAATGGATGCCCTCCAACCTTGCTCCAGGACAGGACGATCACGCGACATGGTCAATCTACCTGAAGCCCGATTCCGCCACAGAACCCGCATCTGGGACTCGAACCACAACACACTCTGCCAATAACGAAGCGGCATTAGGCCCCTTTGTGGGCCTCATCAGCCTCGGCCAGCGCTCCGCCGAGATCCCGCCGGATATGGGCTGGGCGGTGCTGCCACCATTCTGGCGGCAGGGCATTGCGACCGAGGCGGGCGGCGCAATCTGGCGCCACGCGACGCAGGACTTGGGGATGCGCGATTTCGTCGCCTTCCCGTTGGAGACGAACGCGGGAAGCATCCGGACGGCGAAGAGGATCGGATTCGCGGATGGCGGCAAGATTTGCGACCAGCAGGGGAAGTTGCATTTGCTTTTTGTGCGGCCGGAGATGGAGTGGAGCGCTGATGAGGACAGAATCGTGAATTTGAAGGGCGATCGGACGGAGGAGGAGGATAAGGGTTGTCCGTGCTCCAGGTGCGAAGACCAGGAGAAGCAGTGAAAACATATACGGCTGAGAAAACATTCAGGAGGGTATTATGGAGAAAAAATAACCACATTTTGGCTTCTTTTTGATTGGATCTCAGTACGCTAACCTACTTGCGCGTAGCTTTAGGTATCGATACCAAGGCGGAAAAATTATGAACGAAAATCTGAGTTCATATATGATACCTAATTATTTGCGGGATGTTAACGGAAGATGTGAGGCTTCATCTTTTCTGCCGCTAGCACTTCTTGGTTCCGTTTTGCGAGGATCTACTTTTGAGAGAATGTTGTCCAGGCTTCTATTTGGCAACATGCACATGGCTTGCCACGAAGGTGTACCTATCTCGGGCTTGAAGGCTGCTCACAAGTCGCAAGACTAAAGCCGATAATATACGTACTTCGCAATGACTAGATGCCTCGTGCTGTGGTAATACGCTTTCCAAATGGACCCTACCTGAAAACAGACCGGTTGTGTGAAGTCTACATATCGTATTCCCTGAAGCTTGTGCTCATAGCCAGGTAATTATGAAGAATTCGAGTTGTCGGCGCAACTAAACGCAGAACCTAACATGGCCAAATTAGCAGAAGCTCTTGCAGAGCACCAGATCAACATGCTCCAGAAGAAGAAACAAAAAATCACAGCATACCTAAACCTCCGTTCGCATACGCATCAGCGATCTCTTTTACGATACCGTAAGTTCCACCAAAGAATAAGAAAAAGCCGAGGATGAGTATAAACCAATGGAGACTCCAAACAAGCTTCTTCCACGCATTTCCCTTGTACCACAACCAGTGATCATACAACCACAGCCATCCCGGCAGAGAAATCGTCAACGGGGCCGCGCATACTGATCCTGTCAAAGCGATCAAATAGTTGAAGATGGGAATCACTTCGGCCAGTACAAATGAAATACTTGCCAAACCAACTGTGCATGCGAACCATGTTCCCCAATGCACCAGCGTGTTTGCTTGGAGATGTCTGCTTTTTCGCAAGATCCGCACAAAAAAGTACTTTGCCGAAATATGGAGATAAAGACACGCAGAAACAATAAGACCGACAAGGCCAATAGCGTAAGCAACCTTCTCGATTGTCCCTCCAGCGCTCCCCAAACTCGGATTGGCTACCCACTGGCCGCACCATCGATACACAACAAGACTGAAGGCAAGATACGACGACTGTACGAATGCCATGCAAACGTACACGGCTTTGTTGTAGTCCTTTGGATTCGACATCTCTGACATTACTGGGAGAAAAGGCGTAGCGGAGGCGGAGGATATAAAAATGACGCACGTTGCTGTAATGCCCACAGGAAATGTGGGATACGCGATGGCACGAAAGCCCAGTTCATACGGCCCCGTTTGCGGCGCAGCCGCTGGCCGATCTCGCGTCGTGACGCCGACAACGACGATGAAGACGGCGGTGAAGATGGAAATGAAGCCGGCCCAGGTCAGCCAGGATATCTTTTCGAACTTTCTTATACTTGCAGCGGCAGTGATGGGAACGGTTGCCAGAAAGCTCCACCAGACTGTACACGCTGCATGATCACTCAACGCATTCAGTCCGACCGAAACAGCCAAGATGCCCGAGCTGGCGCACAGGACAAACTGAATGACGAATAGACCTCCCGATATCTCCTTGAACCACCGTCCAGCGGCCACACCTGCCATGTCTGCAATGCTGTGACACTGGGCATGCCGTTTCCGGAAGTTGCCTGCAACAATCGTTGTATACGTGTTTAACGCGCCCCAGCCGACGACGGAGAGGGAGCCACCCACAGCACCGAGATCATACATGGCCGTGGGAATGCTAAGGATCCCAGTAGCAAAGAGTATCTTGAGAAAAATGATGGAGGCACGAGGCCAGGAGACCGTGCGGAAGTCTACGACGTCCGGACCTTTGGCAAAGACTTCGAAAGAATCGGTCGGGGTTGGGGAGTGGGTGACTTCATGGTCAACACTGCCATGACCATCTGTAATTTGGCTCTTTGAGCGAGCCGTGAAGGACTTCTCTGTCGATGGGTATCTTTCAAAGTCGCTCATATTATGGTAGTTTTCCGAGTAATTTTACAACCGAACAAAAGCATAGAATGATATTTCTTCGTAGTTGACGAAAGCCATTTCACTTACAAAGCATCTAAGATATACTTGACGGAAAGAAAGTACTGAGAACTGCAACAATAAAAAAGCAAAAGCAGAGTGCCTCATGACGTCTGATGCATGGCCCACAGTGGTGCCATTGGTGTTGTCGCACCCCCTTGAAGAGGTATTGATGCAGAACATATGCAATCCAAAAGCTAGTTGCAGTCTCTTTCTAAACTTCCGAGGCCATCGCCGACCACGCCATTTGCTCCTTCTGCCACGCGAGAGCGATCTCCCGCCATATTTAGTGATAGCATAAGCAGAGAAGACAAGCGCTCAAAGTATGCGGGATATCATTGGGCGTATTAGATACCGTGGTCAGCATTCAAACGAGCCTGCCAACCAGATTGCTTTTTCGGACGTCGAGATGCAGGAGAACGCTATCTATCCACAGAACCATTTACATGGGTCAATGCAGAAGCCACACCGAGTCCCGAAATGCCCCTAGACCAATTACTTGCCGCCAGTCCTGCTACTAGACTGGTATGGATAGGTCTGCTTGTAATGATTTGCAATATCCCTCCTCGTAGCGACCCACACATCAGGTTTGTCGCTGATGTATTTCATAAAACTCCTCAGAGCCTCTGCTCTCCCCGGTTTACCTACGATGCGCGCATGCATCGGGATATTCATCATCTTCCCGCCTTCGCGGTAGAGCATGTCAAAGGTGCTTTTGAGGTAACTCTCGTATGTTTGGCCTGCAGAAGTCATGAACCCGGGCGCCATGTGGAACTTGCCGTCGTTGCAGTCGTAATTGTACGGCACGATAAGCATTCCCTCACGTTCCGATTCGGCCAGCCCTACTTCCCACGGGACATCGATCCAATAGGGGACGTCGTCATTATACGCCTCGGAAGAATAGAGCAGCTTATGGCCGATTTCTTTGAGGACAATTGGGACCAGTGTATGAGTCTGTGGAGTCCCTCGGCCGAAATAGAACCCTACAGGCATTTCGCCAGTGGCTTCTTTGAGGGCCAACCAGGTGTCTTTGATATATTTCTTATCTTCTTCGACACTGTAGTCCCATATCTCGAGCCATCGGAGACCTGATTGTACTGGCATTAGCAGATATTGTGACGTTTAATGCTTCTTTTCCTGCCAAAGTCGTACACAAGCAATTGTGGATGGAGACTTTCTTACCATGTGCACCGATTTCATGCCCTTCTCTAACACAGGCCTTTGCAAAGTCGGGATTCCGTTCCATTGCCTTTGCGACTGCCCAGAGCGTCATGTTCCATCCAAATTCCTTCATCAGTCGAAAGATCCGCCAACAGCCTACTCGGCTGCCGTACTCAAAGTCATGCTCTGAGTTCAGGTAGCGTGCTCCTGGTTTAACGCCGCCAGTCGAACCTTTTTCCCACAGATACGGTTCACTCAGGCCATCGCCGTCTTGCACCGATCTCTCGCCTCCTTCTTCATAATTGAGGATGAAAGAGACGGCTATGCGGGCCCCGTTTGGCCATGACACACGGCCGCCTTCCTCACCAAACCCTACAAAGTCAGTTCAAAATCGATGATGACGACCAATGATATGTTCGAGCACCTTCAAAATCGCGCGGAAGTTGTACGCTCTCTTCGACGTGAGGCATTTTTTGTATGTTACCAAAATAGATGAGAAGGACACCGCGCCACCCACCATCTTATCCATTAGTGAGACGCATCAGCCGCATGATCATCCTCGCCCCGCTATCCTACTTTTCGTGATGACGAAACTGGTGGTAGAGGGGTTGCAGATGCGTTGTTCGAGCAGATTGCAGCAGCACTCCCCACCGCTGATCCTTGCGTACCGCGTGAATGGGCACATCCGTTTGGAAGAAGTCCGCGGTCTCTCCGTTCGCCCTTGATTTTCATTACACAGAGGTATCATTGCTGTAAAATCCTTGAGGTTCCTGATTATTGCGTTTTTCAGTCGTCCTCCAGCAGGAACATTTGAAGCAGCTGCAACGTCATCATGGTAGACCTTGGAGACCAATCACAATGTCCAGTCTTTCCATTTCTCCCAAAAAGAGCAAGTTGGTAACACTTGAGGACTTGGATAGGGCCTGTACGTCTTCGCTCTGAGATAAGTGGTGGGATAGAATTTGACGTCATGTGAGGTCTGATACGCTAAGAATATCGTGACAAATGTCCAATGCAGTCTTGTAACGAACACAATCAATATGAGCTTCTTTACAAAATGCGGGCTAACCCTCAAAAATACCACATGACTACTCTAGAAACCCCACTCTCCACTATCCAAAAGACTTTGACTGGCGACAAAACTGAAGCCACCAAACACATTTCCCTCTTCACCCTTCATCACCATGATATCCTCAAATCCCTTCCCACTCGGAGCGGCCACTGGACTGATCGCCAGCTCCGTAAAATCTCGAGAGAAATTCTCCGCCAACTCGGGGTCCGTAATCAAAGGCTTGATGGGCGGCTCCAATTCCCTTCGCTCCAGCGCCTGCCAGTCGATCTTGCGAAAGAAGCGATGTTTCTTGATCGTCTGGAGGTCTTTGGGCATATTGGCTCCCAGCCGCTTCTTCGGCTCTTTGCGCAGTAGACGAGTCAGGAGGTCTTTGGCATCTGGACCGAGAAAGTAGGGCAGTACGAGTTTGGCCTTGAGAATTTTATCTTGGATTTTGGTGTGGTTTGGCCCGGTGAAGGGGGGCCCGCCAGTGAGAAGGTCGAAGCCAATGGCACCGAGGGACCAATAATCGACAGCCATGCCATAGTCCTGACCTTGGATGACTTCCGGGGCCATGTACTCAATTGTCCCGAGGATGGAGTTGCAGCGTGTGTCATCATCGATAGCAACCTTGGATAAGCCAAAATCGGTGAGAAGCAGATGGCCCTCAGAGTCCAAGAGACAATTTTCAGGCTTCAGATCGCGATAGACGACGCCTATATTGGTGTGCAAATGCTCGAGCGCAAGGATCATCTCAGCCATGTAGAACGCCGCGACTTCTTCACTAAACATTTTTTCGGTGGCAAGGTGTGTAAAAAGCTCACCGCCTTGCGCGTACTCGAGTATCAAATAAAGCTTCTCATGGTCTTGAAACGCGTAGAAAAGCTTAACGACATAAGGGTGACGATTTATCGATTCGAGGATGACGCGCTCGGTTTTAGTCTGTTCGACAAGCTTCTTGTGAACTGTCAAAGAGGCCTTGCGGAATTGCTTTTGCGCATACAGGCGACCCGTTGCACGCTGTTTGACAAGCAGGACAGTGCCAAATGTACCCTTTCCAAGACAGGTTAGAGGCTCGAAATCTGAGGCGGTCATTTTGCGAACGATCGAGTTCTGTCGAAGGCCACCTTCCACAACGCTAAGGATTGGTTTGGAGCTGAGCTCAGGACTGACGAAGTCATCCTCGAGAGGAACTTCGTAGGAATCCATTTCGGTTCGATCACCATCGCTCATTGTCTGCGAGGAACCACCCGGGCTCGAGATGTCAGACCTCAATTTGCTAGACGAACGCTGAAGAGAAGGGCGAGTGCCATTCTGAAGGTTGAGCGCATCGAGCTGGAGCTTGAGGGCGCTGACGCCGGCGCCACCGTTGGCGACGGCATTGAGACTGGGGCTGCTGGTTATACTTGGCAAGTTCTTAGTCCTTCCCCCCAGTCTGGGCGAACCAGCGGTTGAGTAGTCGGATTCTTCGCCGCCGGATGTGACCGGAGTCTGGAAGCCATATATAGTTGTGGCAGCCGGTGCAGCTGGGAGCCCGTTGTTTCGCTTCTTCTTCTTTTTCTTGGCAGCTTTGACTCGAACAGCATCAATGTCCAACTTTGGCCCCGGATTATCTAGGGGTGGACTCAGAATAGGATGTTTGGCCAAGGCTGGAGAGGAAATCTGTATGGGAGGGGTGCCAGCTCGAATACCCGTCACAATTCCTGTCTGTGTTTCCATTTTGCCAAGATGTTCGCAGCCGAATCTGAAAAATTCCGAGGGGGATTCTTTGAATTGTGCTAAATCCTTCTTGGTCCTCGGTGCGCTCCGCGAAAGCGCGCGGAACTGAGTATGGAGAAAGGAGATCCAGTTCACATCAGCGTTCCGACATGTACTGAATCAGTTTTTGAAGGTATGGAGGCTGCGACGAGTCAGCGTGAGATGTGCTCAGTGCGCGAAATGTCACAGCACCTGTGCCGAAGTCACAGTCGATTATATTTCGTCCGCCCGTTCAAGGCGGACCAAATGCCCCTAGCCAAAGGAAAGATGCAAAGCCAGTATCCACGACCGAGAGTGCCAAGGTAAGAGACGAAGCTGAAACAGCGTCGCAAACGCGTCCGAACAGAGAGAAGAGAGTCGCGATCGATGGGTTGCCCATAGATGGTTATAGAGATTCGTTGTCGGTTTCGATATTGATGCCAGACGTGCGATCTGGCAGAGGAACAGTAACGGGTGATATGGTGGTGTCTTGGGGATGAGGTGTTCAGGAGTCAGCAGGTAAAAAGCGAGAGAAGGGAAAAAGCAATGATGCGACTGCCCAGCCACCCGACCGCCCCGGTCCCATGATCTCTGCCTGCCTGATTTAACAAGGTAAATATCCGCATCCTTTGCCTGAGTATTGAGGGGACCCTCATTCAATAATTGAATCAAGTTGTTCACTAATTTTTTAATCGCAAAATTTGGCTGATAAAATAGCCAGACTTTTGATGAAGGACTCCGCGATTCGTTTCCAGATTTATAGTCTGTATGGGGTTTTGACACAACATTTCTTCCAAAACTCCCTGGTAAGGATACAGCTTGGCCTATACACAGCCTCAAAGCTTCGATGAGACAAATCGCAAAGGAAGTGAGCAAGCGTATGCTGATAGCCACCAGTTCACCAAGCCACGCGCGATATCCCAATGGCTATGAGATCAAGGTCCACGATCTACAAAATGATCTTGCAGAAGCCGAAAGGTTGGGCTATATGGACCCTTTCATGGTCGCAGCCAAATATTGCGACAGAATAGTTAACATTCGTCCGTTCCAAGATGGAAATGGAAGGAGATGCCGATTGATGCTCAATGCCATACTGATGAAGTACGCTGGCGGTGTGGTTATGCTGAACGGCACCCAAGCGAAAGTAGCAGAGCGCTGGTCAGTAGCAGTCTCAGACTTGTTGCATTTTGTGTACATCTATCTAGCTATCACAGTCGCTCAGTCTTTACTATCACCAAGTTTTTCTGTCGTTCCTTCCCGTTTACGTACAGGCCGGCCTGTTCATGCCGTTCTGTTCTGCCACACAGTCTCGTGGCTCTCGTCTGCCAGTGCTGTTCACCTGGGCCACACAAGGACCCATCTACCTCTCATGGCGATCGGGATCCATCCTCTGAGACCAGCACCGAATGTGAGGGTAGCAACATCCGAGCTGAAACCTCACCACAATACCAGCCGCGAGCGTGGCGGACTTGGAGATGCCAGCTGTTGAATTTGACGCAGCATCGATGGTTAAGGTTCTGTCATAATTTCTCTTCTTTTCAATTTTATCCTTTCCTTTCCTTCCTTTCTTTAGGGCGCTATAACATTGTCCTTTTCCACATCAGGCAGAGGGAAATTCTATGTTTACGACCTATGGCAGATTCTCTGGCTCATATTTTCCAGTCATGATAGCAACTTTAATCATGATTGTGTCTTTTCCAAATTTAACCGAGTCTTTCTCCCTGCAATTTGCCTCTGCCGTCAAGTACTGATATCCTGCTCCCGTGCACACCTTTTGAGAAGCTTCTCGCATGGCAAAAGAACTGTTTCGCTGCCATGTTACGATCCGTGCGCCGTAACCTTCATGTATGTGACCGAAACAATGAAGTCGAGGCTTTGCACGAGTAATAGCGCGAGGTAGATATTCGCAACCTTGATTTCCGTCAGGACAACCGTCGAGTATATTCTTGAGCAGGCCGTGGGTCATCATAATGTCGACACCTGGGTAATTTGGCGCTGGGTTTGGGCGATCGATGTAACTCCAGCAGCAGGGTTGATATCCTTAGGCAGGTTGAAGCGATCTAGGTTGTGTTCGCAGGGAAATGCCTAATCGCAGAATTCTGGAGAATAAGGAGACGCGTAGAGTGTAAACTTGGCTCCATTCTTCAGCGTGAAAGAATGCAACGCTTCATTGAGTAATAAGGCATTGGCGGACTTGGCCGTCTCTCCGGTCCAAAGCTCAAGCGCTTCATCGTGTTCCTCCACAGTATCGCCTTCATCAAGGTGGGTAGACCAATATTGCCTATCCAACTCAAGATCGTAGTTGCCTGGAATGACCAGTTTGAGCTCGGCATCGATGCTGCCAAGCATGCGAAGCGCCTTCCTGAACGATGGAAATCCGCCGCATTGCGTCAAATCGCCGCAATGGAGCAGGACATCGATTTTGGGGAGCCGTGAGCGAAAATCGCGGTCGGGGTGGCCATCAAACTGAAACCCGTGAGTATCGGATAGAATCAACAAACGAGTATTGACGGTTGTCATTCCCTCTTGGTGTAAGAATTGTGGTTTGCCAAAGGCACGGACGATGTTGAACTGGCTATCAGCAATCAGATTCAGTAAGGGTGGACGCCTGGAATTCTTAAGTAGGGTATGAACTGTTAGGGGACGTTGACTCGTTGAGGCATTGAGGCATGGGCATACCTACGGTACCTAATTGAGTACCCAAGTGAGTACCTAGGTGGTTTGGTAGCGAACAAATTTACCTCCATACACCCGCCCTTCGTTCAGCGCCAGGGATCATTCGCCTATGGTAATAATTCTGTTGCAGATGACGATTCCGTACATGGCAGCATCATGAGCCGAGCGTAACCTGGAGAAGGTAATCATCTGTCTGAAGCCCGTCGAAAAGTGTACAACACTTAGGTACCTACCTATAAATTGAAATGTATCTATTCCGCAAGTGCAAACACGGAAGTGCTCAACGCTCCTTTCCATGCATGATATCATGCTAGAGCTGCAGCGACGTTTCTGCCTGTCTGTATGTCTACGTTTGAACCAACAACACAGCCACACAGCGTTCCCCAGTCCGTTCTGGGGTTCGATCGGGACGAGTTGCCTTTACCCCGTACAGTAATCGAAGTGGGTGGGCATGACTCGCGACAGCTAGATCTATCGTTTCAATGAATGTCCCTGGTCCAGTCCCTATCTGATCATAGTACGGTATAGGCTTGGAGGCTAGTTTCTCTAG
The DNA here is from genome assembly GCA_021031095.1 of Bathelium albidoporum. NCBI lineage: Eukaryota > Fungi > Ascomycota > Dothideomycetes > Trypetheliales > Trypetheliaceae > Bathelium > Bathelium albidoporum. The sequence continues at coordinate 61,746 of JAGFVP010000153.1, forward strand.
AAGACTCGAATTGGTGCTTCGTGCCCCAGGTTCTATCCGTCAAGATCCAAATCTAAGTTTGTCTTAGGAAATCGACGGATAAATCTTTGCCGTTGCCAAGTCTCACAGGGTCATCGGAGTTTTAGGCAGCTTTGGTCAAGATGCTTTAGCTGGACAGCTCGGGAGTTTTACCCTCTCCTGACAGCCTCCGTCAAGCATATCTTGCAATCACTTGCATACTTTCACCTGCTCGCCTGTACCGACCGGCAATTAATCATACTCTGGCAGCGATTAGCCTCAGCTGATCACTTGCTCTGTGGGGCAAGTCGTACGCATAATCACACTTTTATGGATATGATCCGAAGAATCAAATCATGCTCAAAAGCTGTACCGCATATATTCCATAAGAGCTCCATTATCTTTTGTAGGCAAGAGATGCCTAACATCATTTGTGTAGCAAACGCCGGATAGGCGATTCGGATGGGCCTTTGTAATTACACATTCTCAATGCTGAAACAGGCTCGACCTGTGCACGAGTGGTCGGCCGAAAGGCGCATGCGAGGCGCCGAGTAAGTTTACCCAGGTCTCTGTTTGCCAAGTCGTTGCCGTCCACCTCCCGGCCAACTTACTCAGGGGCGGCTGTCGGCGCGAAGAGAAGACATTGGTCATGGTTTGCCGAGTTGGAGCGTGAAAGGGCAGGGCGGCAAAGGCTCTTCCTGGCGCGCATCAACAGCGGAGGCTCCCTTTTGGGCCACTGAAACGATGAAACAAGGGGTCCGTATGCACGGCTCGGCGCTACTGCAAGGTACGGAGTAGTCGACTCAAGCCCCATCCGGACGACAAAGCGGCTCGAGTTGAATCCATAACTCGCCCTGGCCAACCAAGTGCCACTCAGGAGGCCGTCCCTCGCCAGTCACGCCTCGGCCCAGGCTCGATTTCGACTGCGCCCATCCGGAAGAGAACGTGCAGCTTCGAAACACCACACCTGGTCCTTGAGTTGGCCACGCTAGAACAGCCTGCTAACACTCTTCGCGGTATAGAGGCATGGGACATGGAGTCTGGATCTATCGTTTCAGTGGGTATGCATGACCGCTACTCCATCGAGTAATCAGCCCAGGCAAACCACAGGCAGGTAGCTATATCTCTTCACTCTCTGGCCGCCTTGGAGATCTTTTTTTCCTTTCCATCCATCTTTTCTTTCACCTGTTCCTCTGCAGTTCTATCCTTTCGAGAGTCAGAGTCACTCGTTCCTTTGCTCTCACTTCTTGGAGATCATCTCCACCACAATCGTTTCTTATACTACTGTTACTTAATTCTAAATCAACCACACCCTACTGCTCCAAGATGAAGGTTGCGACCTCTGCCGTGTTGGGCTTGGGCCTGACGGTCCAGCAGGCCATGGCTTTCGTATGTAGTCTCCCAGCTGTCATCCTTTCGGCGACTAATTCAGTATGCAGGGATGGACAGATGCTCCTTCTTTCCAATGTCCGTCCAACACGAACAACCACTGCAACTCAGAACAGTCCTCTGGCTTTGACTGGAGCGGTCTCCAGCTCGGGTCATTCAGCAGCTACGGAGGTCTAGGTTTCAGTGGCTTCGAATGCAAGGATGGCTCTGGCAAGCGTGGTCTCTCCAAGAGGACCGGTTTTCAGTCCAAGTGCATTGCTGGTTCCATTGGCAAATCTGGATCCTCCAGCAGTGGCCCTTCCATCTCTTGTGGTGAGGACCAGGAAGGCATGTCCATCAAGGGCTTCCAAGTCTCTGCTGAGCAAGACACGGATGTTGAATGCCACTACTACATGCCGGACAATTCCATCTGCAAGCAAACGTCTCACTGTGCTGCTGGTGGCTCAACCATCGAGAACTCTCAGTGTGGCGGTGCAAAATCCGTTTCTTTCGTCCTTCCTTCCACTGCTACTCTACCAAGCTGCTCTTTCAGCATTCACAGCATGTCATTTGACTGCAGCACTGCTTCTAGCACTGTTCCTCCCAAGTACACCCCATCTCCATCAAGTTACTCCAGCAGCTCGGTCCCTGCTACGACCACTCCTGAGACTACGCCCCAAAGCAGCCAACCCACGGCTCCTAGCCACAGCCATCACAAAGGAAGCCTCTCAAGCCCCTCGGTGTCCATCCCATCGACTTACAGCATCCCCACGCCATCCAGCGTTCAGGGTGTCAACTCAACCACTCTGGATGTTACCCCAAGCATTCCAGCTACTACGCCTGCTACCACACCAGCTACCACACCTGAGACAGGCTCATCCAGCATCCCTGAGACCCAGACTACTGTCATTGTCGTGACCACTCTTACCACCTGCCCAGTCGGTCAAACTGTCACCCAAGCCGGGTCGACAACCGTTCTCAGCACTCCTAGCATATCTACCATCTACTCTACAACTACCTCGACCATCTGCACCCGATGCACTGCTGCTCCCACGGGATCTTCCCCATCTAACTCTTCCCCGGCCGGCTCTTCTCCATCCAACTCTGCCCCGGCTGGCTCTTCTCCATCCAACTCTTCCCCGGCCGGCTCTTCGCCTCCTGCTGGCTCCGTTCCAGTCGGTTCCGTTTCCGCTTCCTTATCTGTCTCTGCTGGTGCTTCTTCATACAGCAGCCCCGCAGCTCCCGCTCCTTCTGCGCCTTGTCCAAGCGTGCTACCCCAGTGCTTGAACACATGGTTGTGGATGTCCGGATGCAAGGACAACACGGACAAGGACTGCTTCTGCCAGGACTCCAACTACACCACCCAGGTTGTGCAATGTGTCTCATCCTACGGTGCCGACAACGCCGAGATCCAGTCTGCCCTCAACTACTTCGCTGGTATTTGTGCGCAGTACATCTCCAAGACCCCTGCTATCATCACTGCCTGCCCTTCAACAATCAGCCTTGGTGGCGCGCCCGTGCCATCTACTTCGGCCGCGGGTTCTCCTTCCAGCGCTGGTGCATCGGTCCCTGTTTCGAGCTCCGAGGTTGCCCCTTCGCCTTCGACTGTCTACTCTACCAAAGAAGTTACCATTACAAGCTGTGGTCCCGAGGTCACCAACTGCCCTGCTTCTTCTACGGTCGTCAAGACGACATCAGTCCCAGTATCTATCGTGTCTGCCTCGACTCCGACATCCGCGGGCGCTTCGATCCCAGCCTCCGGTCCTTCATCAGTCGGTGCTTCGGTTCCAGCTTCCGGTCCTTCATCGGCCGGTGCTTCAGTCCCTGCCTCTAGCCCCGAGGTCGCTCCTACGCCTTACACTTCCTTCTCGACTTCCACCGTCTACTCGACTCAGGAGATCACCGTGACCAGCTGCGGTCCTGAGGTGACCAACTGCCCTGCCTCCTCCACCGTAGTCAAGACCACTTCTATCCCTGTCTCAGTCGTGCCAGTCTCTGTCCCCAGCTCCGCTGGTGCTTCAAGCCCCTCTGCTTCTGTTCCCGCAGGTTCGGCTCCATCTGCTTCTGCCCCGGTTGGGACCTCTCCTGCTGCTTCCGCTCCGGCAAGCTCCAACGTCGCTGGCTCATCTCCGGCCGCCTCGGTCCCAGCCTCTGCTGGAGCCTCCATCCCGGCCACCTCTGCTCCCGCCGCCTCTCAACCAGTGACAACGGTCACCGTTTCAACCAGCGTCGTCGTTCCTTGCACCTACAGCAACGGTGCTTCGGCCGGCAGCACCATCCCAGGCAGCTCCACCACCCAAGGCCTGACCACCACTCTCACTCTGCCCCAGGTGCAATTCACCACGTCCACGCTCAGCGTCGCCGGCACGACCTCGGTCTCAGCCGGTCTCGCTGCTGGCACGCCTGCCGCTGCCTCCGCCGGTGCCACAACTGGTGCTGCCGGTGCCGGGTCTTCTGCAGTGCCTACCAGCTTCTCCGTCATCCCCAGCGGTGTCGCCGGCGGGACGGGCTACTACCCGTCTGTTACGCCCAAGCCGAGCGCTTCTGCTCCGATCTCAGGGAATGCGAGCGCGGGCGTGCAGATCTCTGCCAACGGCTTCTTCCTCAGCGCGGCTCTCGCTGCTGTGGTTGCTCTCTTCATGTAGAAAGAAAGACATTTCCTTGTCTTTCCCTGTATGAAGTCTGTACTTCTAACACTTTAATCTCTTTACTGTCCTTTTTTGATTTCGACTCTAATGCATTGTATGCGCTTTGATGGGCACTGACCGAACCGAAAAAGTAGGCATCATGCAAGTATGGCGTTGGATGGCCTGGCTTGATATCAAGTTGTGGTGTCGAGGGAACGATATGCTGCCCATACCTTTTGGTTTCATGACTCTCCTTAACTAGAGACTTTACTGGGTGGGAGGTAGAAGAAGCTGCTTGGGGCATTTTCTGTGTACGCATAGTAGATAATTGAAATGGAAAGAGAGCTTCACCGCCTCGTCATACGAGCCTTATTTTTTGAATACATAATCCAGGCCGGTAATGAGTTTACCAAAATTCCATGCAGATCATCACCTGTTTTAATTCATATCGTAGAGTTCCCCTATCACAAATCTAGCTATGTCATTAGCTATCCTTGTTTTTTTCCTTTCCTTTTTTTTTTTTTTAAATCAGATGATTGATATAGAACTTAATTTGTATATTAGAATGAGGGTTTCATTGGATTGATCAGCTGAAGGATGCCAACATTTCTTTTGCCACTCTCTGATGTGAGCATGAGATGAGCATCGTTGGGCAATGTTTCACACCATCGCGGTTCGTTCACTACTAAGCTTAAAGCCACCAGATGCACGTGTCTGCATGAAATATGCCAATCCGACCCGGTAACGGCTCGGAAGTGTACCAAGATACTGGAGACGGGAATGTGGTTGATCCACTTGACGTTTCTTGGATATGGTTCAAGCATTCTACTCCAACGCGCATAAACTCGCCGGTTTGCCCAGTACACGTTTGAGTAGGACAGGTGCAGAATGGCGCTCTTGATCAGCAGCACCATGCCATGTCTACAAAACACCTAACTCGTTTATAGATAGCCTTTCGATCCGCACCATGTGAGGCAATGATCAACAGGAGCTCCCAAACATGTTTTTTTTTTGCGTTCAACATAGGGCACATCCGGTTTGCGCAAAGCAAATGTCCGAAACCGTTTAACCCCTTACCCTTGCATCCTATCCACGCACGAAAGAATTCCTGCATGTGACGGCCTTGCAGAACAGCAGGCGCAGGTAGCTACCCCACGAAGTACGGCAGGGCTCTGTCGTTGCACAGATGGTGAAGCGGCGATGTCCTTTAAAGTTCAACCGACCGGAACTGGCTTTGTCGTCCGCCACAACCGTTCGGATTACGTCTCGATGAGCTGCCCGCTGCTCTCGGCTGCGGAGACGAGATCCTCCGTAGTTGTGGGGGAAAAAGGGAGGCACATTTCAAACGTGATGGTCACGATCATCACGCCCACAGCATTACCTAAACAAGCAAGGCGATGCAACCAGACCAAAGCAAACTGTCCGGCGAAAAAGGTGCGAAGAAGGCGTGGTTACTTGCAGGAAAAGACAGCGTGATGAGCAGCAAGCATGTCCGGCGTAGCCCTTAGCTTTAGCTCCAGTTGGTCGCCATGTCCGTCCCTGCTTTGGCCCCCGCTGCGTCTGTTCCAGCTGTCCATAGGTACGGCGGACTGCACCCAGCTCCCTCCACATCCGAGTACAGAGTAAGATGCAGTTGCGTCTAGGCCAACGAAAAAGCAGCAGGTCCAGGTGAGCCAACTGCTGGAGGCCAGTAGCGAGCACGGCACGGAGGCGCGATATATGGTCTATGTGTCAAAACTTGGGGCAGAGGCGCGCCTGACGCATCCTGCAGAGCTGTTGTTCTTACCAACAGAGTACAGTACTCGCCCTAGAGCGTACAGCGAGGTGCGACTTGACGAGTGTCGCTGCCCGCTGGGCCCAGGTCGGGGCCACCCCACGAGCAAGCATGATCGACGCGGCAATTACTGTCTCAGAAGCGGTGCGAGACTCGCTTGGAGGCGAGATGGAAGAAGAAATCACATCGGACGGAGTGCTTACTCTGCCGTGTTATAATAACAGATGGACAAGCCCTTGCACAAGATGCCTGATGCATTCATTGATTGATTGATTAATTGATTGACTGACTGACTGACTGAATGAACGTGACCGTGTGAACGGCCATGCCATGAGCCATCCAGCCATGGCGGCAGCGATGCTGTCGCCGCGATACGACAAGCCGCTGCCTCTGATACCTCTGGCGCCCCGCGTGGCCGCTGGCCTCATCCCGGCGCCTCTGTCACCAACCAAGCTTCATGGCCCCTCGACGCATATCGTGCACCAATTCGAGGCCGCGACTCATCATCGCCGCCTGAGGTCATACTCGCCAACTTCCAGCTTCGAACGGGCCAAAATCTTCCGCCGGGAGACAGACCCCTACTACGGCAGCCCCAAGGTCCCTCGGCTCCGAACACCTCGCCAGAAACCTTCCATCGAGCGTATGCAACTGAACAGAATTCGTGAGAGGGCTGTCACACCGATCGACCATGACGACGCTTCGATAGTGTATGCAGAGCTTCCAGGTTCTGAAGTTCCCTATTCCGATCCATTGGGAGAGATGTTGCAGACCACCGAACTGCCCGCGTTCAGCGACCGACCTCCAACCTACACAAGCGCCGAGACGTACATCGACGATACGCCCGTTCAGTGGTCAATTAACTCTTCCATTCCCAGAATTCACCGCCAAGAGTCTCATCTTGCTCTCAGAGGGCCTCCGCTTGTAGAATCATCTCCTCGTCCACTACGAATTTCCAAGTCCATACCCGAGAAGCTCTCCGGTCGATATGAGCACCGCAACTTCTCCGCGCCCACCTACACTCGACCTAATCGGGGATACACAACCCGTGAAGCCCGAGTCCCATCTCCGCCGAGAAGGCATCCTTTGCATACGGGGTATCGTGCCGCAGAAGTTCGGCCGAGCTTCTACTCCAACCTCACCAATGGCTCCAGTGTAAACGACACCACCACGACTGACCGAAGCAGCGTGATGACAGGACACAGCGGGCAGAGCGACCTGCCTAGAGTTGTTGGAAGTCGGCCACAAACCGCGTTTGGGGAAGAAATGAGTGTTGAGGATGCCATTGCTATGTACATTGAGGGATTCGAGACGGACAGAGAGATCGATAAAAAAGTCGGGGAGGAGCCGCAGGAGTCCCAAGACTACATAATATCAGGAGAGTTCGAAATACCAGCAGCACTCCAGGTCCAGAAGAAATCTGCTGGTGTCAGCCACGTCCACCGTCGAAGCCAATCTCTTAGTGTCCTAGAGCGCAGTCCCCAAATACCTCAGAGACCTTCAACAGCTAAAAATCTGACCATTCCGCCACCAGGAACAGTACTTCGCTCGTCCACCCAAATCGTGTCCAACGCAGTTCCAGCCCCCTCTGATTTACCTCGTCCCGCCCCTCTGTTCCCAAGCACCAATCCCTTTCCGCGAGACCGGTATGGGTTCAAAAAGTCGAATCAATATGTCACCGAATCTGCATATGATGCCTGGAATCAAGAATATACTCTGTATCTCGATCGTCGCAAAAAGAAATGGATAGAATTCATGGGTCGCGAAGGCTTGTTGGTCAACCGACAAATAGATAAAGAAATACCAGTGAGGTTCCCTGCACGCAGCGACAAAACAAAACGCTACATTAGAAAAGGAATACCACCAGAGTGGCGCGGTTCGGCTTGGTTCTGGTACGCAGGAGGTCCAGAACGGTTAAGAAGACATCCAGACTTGTACCCGGATTTAGTAAAGAGAGTCGAAGCAGGAGATCTCAATGAAAACGATCGCGAGCATATTGAACGCGATCTCTTCCGCACCTTCCCCGACAACATCCGCTTCAAGCCCGACTGCACTCCTGACCAAGCCATGGTCCGAGATCTCTCGAATCAATCAACGCAAGACGCAACGAGCAGCGCCACGCTTTCTGCTCACGACTCGGTCCTCTCCAACACCACTCCTCACGCCAACATCGAAACGCCCCTCATCCACTCTCTCCGCCGCGTCCTCCAAGCCTTTGCCATCCACTGCCCTTCCGTCGGCTATTGTCAATCCCTCAACTTCCTCGCCGCCCTTCTCCTCCTCTTACTCTCTGGCGACGAAGAAAAATCCTTCCATCTCCTCTGCATCCTCACCTCCCTCCACCTCCCAGGCACCCACGGCCCCACGCTCGAAGGCGCCAACGTCGACATTGCCGTCCTCATGTCTCTGCTCCAGGAACACCTCCCCGCCGTCTGGTCGCGCGTCAACGACACCAACTCCAACCCCGACGCCATCCCCGCCACCAGCAACACCACCTCATCCTCCAGCCCGCACCCACAACAATCCGCATCCCCCTCCTCCCCGTCCCGCTCATCACCGTCCTCGCC